>PVJI01006193.1:0-88856 GCA_004026765.1 Micronycteris hirsuta
ATGTCCTTTCTGTGACTATTGCTCTCTGCTAGAGTCTGTTTTTTCCCCCAAAGACTCTGACGGAACATCACCTCCCCCAGGGAACCTTGTGTGCAGCCCCAGTTGGGTTGGGGCCCCTGATGTCCACATGGCAACCTTCGCCCATGCTCGGGACGCTTACATCAGGGTGCTAAAGTGCTCCATTTCCTTGGCTGTTTTTCCTACTAGTTTGTAAGCAACTTGAGTGCAGGGTTTGTGTTGTCTTCTCCATGTCCTGAGTGCCAACCAGACGCAAGTCATAGGGAAAGAATTTGTTGAGAAATGAATGATTGAATAAATGAACCAGTGAACACACGGGTAGATAGAGGAGTGAGGAAAAGAATGCATAAATAATAACATGTTTGATGAAACAATTATGGATATAGAATCATGGCCAGGCTGTTGAAAGGGTGGGTAAGGATTTGGATACAAAAAAAATTATCCATCCCTTAGCCTGCATAGACAAGACAGGCAGGGAAGTTAGAACAGAGATTTCCAGAAATCCCCACATCCAGTCCTCTATTCATCTGTGATGTAGGGCTACCCAAAATAAAAAATACACATGCCAGCACTCTTTGCAGTTATCCGTGGCCATGTGACTAACTCATAGTCAATGGGGTATAAGGAGAAGAGGTGAGAAAAAAGGGGGCATACCCTTCTCCTTCCCTTCCTCCTTCCTGTTGACTGAACTGCAGGTGTGATGGCTGGAGCAGGGGCAGCCATCATAAACTTGGACACCAGCCAGCTTGGAGCAACATGATAGAAGAAGAGTGAATCCTTTGAGGACTGTGCAAAACAGAGCTTCTAGATCAGCCCTGGGCTGCTAACATCCAGACTGCAATGAGAGAGATCAATTAACCTCTAACTTTTTTTCTTGTTATTTTAGGTCCCACTGCTCAGAGCAAGGGTGTCAAACTCATTTTCACTGGGGGCCACATCAGCCTCGTGGTTGCCTTCAAAGGGCTGAATGTAATTTTAGGGCTGTATACATGTAACTATTCCTCAACTGTTAAGTGAGAGCTTTGCACTGCCGCTGGGTAGAAACAAGGTGCCGGGTGGAAAAACAAGGTGGAGGGCCAGGTTTGACCCAAGGGCCTTGTGTTTGCCACCTGTGGCTCAGAGGAACCTAATCCTAAGTCGTATATTCACTGCCATGAAAGGGAGACTCATACACAAGAGTGAAGGGCACCTCCGTACCGTGCAAACCATGGAAGTGAGCACTGAGCGGGGTTGCCCTAGGTTAACCCAGGGTGACATCTACCTAGCTCCTGAAGGACGGAGGAGGCACTTGAAGAGGAGTATGGTGGGGTAATTGTTAGCAGGGCAGCTGGGCTCCCAAATTCTGGGCTCCTCTCCCCATCCAGCCTGGAGGAGCTGCTGGCCTCTGGCCCTGTGCTCAGCATCCTGGGAAGGAGGAAGGTAGCTGGTCAAGGCTGCTGGGTCGGGACAGCCAGGAAGCCTTGCTGGGGTTTGGGGTGGAGAAGACCGGAGACCAGGGAGCACATGCCTGATCTGGAGGGAAGAGCACTGGACAGGGAGTCAGAATGTATCAGATCTTTTGTTGTTTCCTGTTTCCTCTCCCATGGAGGAGGGCTCGCAGGCAGTTGCTGGCTGCTGGGTTGTTTGGGGGCAGTTAGTTCATCAGGCTGTGCTTGGCGAGGCCTTGGATGGGAGGCTGGCCCCAGAAGGGACACCTTCCCACGGTCTGGTTCTGTGAATTCGGGAGGCAGGGCTTGGAGAGCGAGTTCTGGTGGAGGGTGCTGTAAACAGAATTCTAAAATGTCCTCCAATGACCCACACCCTTGCACAATTCCCTTTCCCTGAGTGTAGGTGGGACCTGTAAGTTGCTTCTAAGCCACAGAACGTGGCAAAGGCGAAGGGATGTCGCAGATGTAATCAAGGTCCCTAAACAGTTAACTTGGAGTTAATTACAGAGCAATGAGCTGGATGGGTCTGACCTAATCAGGGACATGCTTTTAAAAAGATGGACTGGGAATCCAGACCCTCTCTTTCCCGCTGGCCTTGACGGAGCAAGCTGCCAGGACTCCACTGCTGGAAGGACGTGAATTCTGCCAAGAACCACACGTGTTAGAACGCCGAGCCTCAGAGGAGACGCCAGTCCCAGCCCACACCTTGAGCGCAGCCTGGCGCGACCCTGAGCAGAGGCCCCACATAAACCACGAGCAGGCTCCTGACCCATGGAAGCGGTAAGATAATATGCGCATGCTGTTCTAAGCCAATAAATTGGAGGCAATTTGTTACACAGCATCAAAACTTCATGCGGAGGCTTGGATGTGCCAGGATGAAGCCTGCTTTGGTCCAGCTTCATGGCAGGCCTCTCTCACGCTGGGAGACGGGGCCCGGATCGCTGTGCGTGGCGACGTGACAATGAGAGAGAAAATTAAAATCTCAGATGGAGTGATGCAAAAACTGTAATCTCCGCAAACAGTGGCACTTAGATGTCCCATTATTGACCCCCCCGGCGGACATGCCCCGAACTCGTAATTACAGGAGGCCTTGTTCAATTTGAGCTGAATTGCCTCCCCTTCCCTGGTGCCCCTCCTTGATTTCTTTAAACTCCCAACAATGCACAGTAGATTGCTTGCCGCTGCGGAGCCTAAATACACAGTGCTAATCATTTTAATAGAAATCCCCTCCCAGCAGTGGGGAAGGCGCCTCTCTCTGAGTGGCAGCTTCCTCTTATCTCCCGGGAGCAGAGAGCAAATTCCGCCCCGGGGGCTTGAGGCTGACCCTCAGTGAATCCCCAAGTTCCCTGTGGTTGCTGGGAGATGCTGACCAGCATGGGGACCTCCTGAGCTACACTTGATCTCCTGCCTCCAGGCACAATTTAAGCCAGTCTCTGCCAGAATCCTCCCGGGAGTCCACCCTAAGTCCTTTACGCACTGCTCTCATTGACCACCTGGCTGTGCTCCTTATCAGCTAACCCCCTGGTTCTCCATGAGGGTGTGGGCAGGTCTGTCTCCTCCCCGGGAACATTGGGCAATGCCTGGAGACATTTTGGGGTGTTAGATCTAGTGGGTAGAGGCCAGGGATGCTACAAAACACACTAGGGAGCACAGAATGGGCCCTGCCCAAGGAAGGGTCTGGACCGAAATGTCAGTGGTGTGGTGGCTGAGAGACCCCGAGGGACCTGAGCTCTTCTTGAACTCCTTCCTTTTTGTAGAAAAGAAAGATCAGCAGCCAGAGATGAGAGATGTGGAGCCGATGTACTTGGGCCCCGTTCTCCACCTCTGCCCTCACTCCTTCCCGTCCGCCCTGCAGAATCGGGTTCAGACGTGACCTCCTCCTGGAGTCTTCCTCGTGCCACGGGCTGCGTACGCGTCCCTCTGGAGTCCTGCATGCGTGCGGTTTCCTTCGCGTTTATTGTCCCTGATAAAATCTAGTTGTTCCAGCAAGACGTGATGCCGAAGGTCCGGACCGTGATCACCTTGGGAAGGGTGGTGACAGGAAAGGACAAGAGGGGGCTCCTGGGGGCTGTTTTATTTCTTGGGCTGGTTCACAGTACTTTCTCCTTTGTGAAAATATCCAGGCTGTTCTTACAATCAGCGCATGCAGGGCATGTATTTTGTAATTCACTGAAAAGCATACTTAAAAATGATCTGGTGTGCGTCTGGTCTGGCCCGCCCTTCCCTTGATTGCAATCTCATTCAGGGAGAGACTGTGCCATATTCATCTCTCCGTCTTCTGTGTCTTTAATCTGGAGTTCTTTGACCCCTGTGGGCCACCGTCCCATCTTCTGTAAGGGGGTGACCGTGAGATCGGCTGGATACCGTTTTAAAGTATTTTGTGTATTCAATGAGGCCTGTAAGTGTTTCCTTCGCCCAGTGCCTGGCATGTAGGGCTGGACCTGCTTGTTATTAGCTGCCTAGTTAGGGTTTGCTGGGCGACCCAGTGATCTAACTTGAAGCATTCACACATGGAGGTGGTTCCCAGGACACTGTCATCCTAGCTGGGTCCCAGCATGGGCTGACCTGTGTCTCTCCCTCCTTCCTTCCCCCTGCTTCCCCAAAGAGAGGCCCTCTACCACAGCATCCTGACCTGGTCCCTCTGTCCGGAGCCCCTCCCATCTGCTGGCCGGGAGCACGTTGAGGAGAGACGGTCCCACTGAAGTCATTTGCTGCAGTCCCCGGGGAGACGTTTACCACTCACTGAAAAACACATTTCCCTTGCACGGCGATCAGACCCAACATTTAACCAGAGAAGCCACAAATCACGGTCCCAGGAGACCTTGCCACCCTTTCACCCAGGGACATGGGGAGGCCCCGCCTTTACAGGTTTTGCTTCTCGCTGCTTGCTCTTTTCTCCAGTTTTTAGCAGGCGAAGGCCACCCCCTGGCTAACTGGCTGACTCCCTCCAGCCTGTGCGAAGCCAAGAACCTTTGGGTTCTAGGACATCTGATCTGCTGTTGTACTGAGGCTTCCATTCACGTCACCAATGCTCTGGGGTGCTCTGGGGGTGCTCCTGGGCTGGATGCCAGAGGCGCAGAGACGAAAAACTCAGTTCTAGTAGACAGTCTGAGGCTCTAAAGCACATGATCCACTCGAGTCCCCATGCTCTCCATGACTCTGGAGACTCGGTCGTGAGGTTTGGAATCTGGGTCAACACCTAAGCCGAAAGCAACTGTGTAGATGAGACTTAGGGAAGCTCCTCTGCCCGGGAGGCGGGGCTGCTCAGGAGGGGCGACACGCCCCACACTTAGTGCCGGGAGCACAGGCTCCAAGCAGGCTGAGCCGACCTGGGGCCTGAGGGCGAGCACCCGCTGTTCTAGCCCTCCCTGGTGCCCTGCTCCCAACGCCCCTGTCTTGTCTCTTCCTTTCCATGGGGTCCTTTCCCTACATCCTCCCTGAGAGATGGGTAGGGCCTGAGGGTGGGGGAGGGCATTCCAGGACTTTCCACCATCATTTAACTTTCATTTTGTGACTCCGAAGGCATCACTCACTCCAATGCAGACCATAAACATTACAATTGATGTTTCAATTAGTTATAATTTACAGAGCGATTACATTTAATTTCTCTTTTATTATATTTTAATGGCTTCAAATTTCTTGTTGATGAGATTCAGCCCCATACTCTGAAGCCAGGGCCAGGGGGTGCGGAGGGGGTTGGGGTTTTAAGGGGGCAGATGGGCCAGTTACCTCTCCAGGAGCCCCTGCAGCCTTGACCTCCCCCTGGCTGGCCCGCAGTGGCAGCCTCACAGGAGTCTTTGCTGTCTGGGTGGGGAGTGGGGAGGGGTGACGAATAAAAACTGTGGGGCACAGGGATGGGGTGGGGAGTGAGGGGAGGAGGCTTGGGGCCCCTGCTCTGTGGGCATCTGTTGAAATTATCCTGCTAATGGAGAAGGAGCATTTGCACGTTTTTAACTAAGGATCTGGGGGAATGAGGCAGGGACCAGGAGAGGGGCGGGGTTTGGAGCCAGGCTGTGGTGGAATCAATGAGCTGTGCCCCTTCCCAGGCTGCAGGAACCAGGGACCCCCTGGGGAGGGGGCTTAGCAGCCTGAGCTTAAAGCCTACAGGAGAGAAGCTGGGGAGAGCGGGAGAGCTCGGGCAGCGCTGGTCACCACCATGCACAGTCAGACAGGTGCCACGGATTTTCGTGGCCCTGGGCTCCAGGGCGCTGGGGGAACTCCTCGGAGCCATTCTTTTTGTAGTTCACTGTTATTTGGAGGAAGCTGTCCAAGAACACACACCACCTGTCTTCTTCCCGCTCTGGAGGTGTCATGGCTGGAGGGGTGGCCACGGGGAACCCGGCCACAGAGGAGACTTGTGGGTGTGCTTTCCTGAAACTGTGTCCCTGAGGGAATGACCCTACACCTGTGCTGGAGCAATTGTTGGGGTCAGTGGGGGCTAGGCCGTGGCTGGCCATGCCTGGCCATGGGTCCACAGGGCTTGGTGCTTGAAGGAGGCCCAGGGGCGCAGGGCCTCTCTGCCACTGGGTGACCTATATATACAGGGTCACTGGCTTTGAAGAGGCTTCAGTGTGTTTCTCCTGGGAGGCCCCCAAATCGCCTGGAAAGCAGCCTGGACTCCGCCAAGCCCCTGAGCAAGGAGAGAGACAGCTGCGCAGGGCTCCCCTTCCTCTCAGCTTCCTAGGTGGGGGGCGGGAGCCAGCACATCAGCGCCAGGACCTGAGGACCAGAGCAGATCAGAGGTTCTGAATGGGCTTGCGCTTGCTCCTGGCTTGTGGTTCCGGACCTCTATTTAGGAGGGGCCGGAGCCAGTGGGGGGCTGCGGTACTGCTGGCAGGGGTGAGGGCAGAGGCTGGGCTGAGTAAGCCTTGTTCACAGCTGCTGCTGGGTGGGGCCGGGGGCTGATGGAGAAGATGGAGGGGGTGGGCTGACCTGAGCGCACCCCCACCCCATGCCCAGGGTAGGGGGGCTGCCCTGTTCCTGGCCCAGGTCTCCCTGCCAGGGCAAAGCCTGGCCAGCTGGAGGGAGGGAGACCAGAGTGAGGTTGGGCAGACATTGCCAACTAGTGTGTGAGAGTTCTGGAACCTTAGCAAGGAAAGAAGGATGTTTCCAGGAATGAAAATTTCAGGCTGGAGAAGGAAAGACCATAGGGCAGCCACACTGTCTAGCTCCCCAACAATTAAGTTAAACGAAGAGGAAAAGACCCAGCAGGGCTTTTACGTCCTCCTGACCCTGCCATCATTTTAGGCCCCCAAATGGCAGCTGCACCTCCAGGGCTTCACATGTTCGCCGGAAGCTTCCTGACATGGCCAGCGTTTTCAGTGGTGACCACCAAACACTCCCATCTCTCTGAAATAATCAAATTTCTAAAGCAGAAATAGAATCGCTTATCAATGTTACTGAAGGAGCCCTCCTTTTATTCAGAAATCCTTTCAACAGTCTGAAGGGGGCACCGATGAGGCTCCCTGGGCCTCAGTGTGCTCACCTGGGGTGGTGGTGATGGCGGGCATGACACCAGTGAGCTTTTAGGACCCTCCTGTCTCGGCTGTGTCACACACGTGTGCACGTCCAGGGCCTGGGGCTCCAGCAGCAGAATCGTAGTCTGTGGGTGCGGCTTTGGGAAGGGACCTGGGCTCTTCAGCAGGTGCTTTCCAGCCCCGGCCACCCACCACCAGCAGATGGCACCACTCTTGGTCTTGCTTCCCGCATTAGTTAACCCCCCTGGGGCTGCCACAACAAATGGCCACAACCGGGTGGCTTAACACAACAGACACGGATTCTTTCCCACTTCTGAGGTCAGAGGTTCCATTCTCCCACCCCCAGAAGCTTCAGGGAGGAATTCTTCCTGGTCCCTTCCAACTTCCAGAGGCTCCTGGCATCCCTTGGCTTGTGGCTGCATCACGCCAGTCTCTGCCTCTGTCTTCACGTGGTCTCCTTCCCTCTGTGTCCATGTGTTCTTCTCTGTCTCTTAGAAGGACAATCTCTTTGGATTTAGGGCCCACCCAGATCCAGCAGGATCTTATCTCAATCCTAATGTCAACTGCATTTGCAAATAAGATCACATTCTGAGGTTCTGGGTCGACCCCATGTTTTGGGGGACACTGTCCAACTCACTGCACCTCCACAGCATCTCTTCCTGGTAATGCACCCTCCTTCATTTGGGCAACTCTGCTGTGCTCCCCAATCCCACTGTGCATGATTCAGGTGGTGCCCCTCCCCATATGCCTGGCCATAGGGGCCGACATGGGACCCCTGGGCAACTGTGCCTGTCTCCCAGGCGGTGGGAAAGGATCTGGGTGGTGCAAGGGATCTGAGTGGGCCCAATCATAGCCATTCCTGAGATCTTTCAGTGTGTGTTCAGTGGGAGAGGGAGAGAGGACCCTCTGGGACCCTGAGCTGCGATCATGCACACCTGCAGGGGCCTGGGGCCATCTCCCTCCCTCCTGATGTCCAGAGGAAGCCAGGATGCAAAGGGACAGGACAAAGCCAGCGACCAAAACAAGCAGATCCTGGAGATGGGGACATGATGGTTGGGTTAAGAAAGACAGAATGAGAGAAATTCAGGGGGAGGGGGAACAGATGCTGTCACCCTGAAATCCAGGCCTGCCCACACCCAACCGCACCTTTTCTTTCTCTACAGGTACGGGGGCCACTAACCCCCCTTCATTTCCATTATTTGTCACAGAGCCCTGACTAAGGAGCGGCACATGAAATAGTGGGTAGCCATCAGTGGTAGCATCGAGGGAGGCAGGGTGAGAGACCCTCTGGGACATCATTAGAAGGGATTCCTGAGTTGGGTAAGTGGCTGGACTGGATTAGTGGTTTCGATAAGCACATATTAGGCACCTCCTGTGTACTAGGTTCTGGGGATGCAGAGATGAAAGACACAGTGAGCCTCTTTGCATCTGTGTAAAGTAGGTCAATTAGAAGGTAGGAGTAAGGAGTGACAGGCTCCGGCAGACGTCAGGTGGCAGGGAAGCGGGGAGCCTCCTGCAGCTTGGGAGGCGGCTCCCTGTGCTCGGTGCGCAGCAGGTGTTCGGGAAGTACGTGTTGAATAAATGAGTTTAGATTATTTTATGGTTCATCTGCTTATGTCTGCCAGCGACTCATGCTGTGTACATTCTCTTTCCTTCGCACACCTGCCCCCAGCCGACATGCGCATGCACACACACACCACACACACTATCAGCTGCCGGTACAGTGCTGGGCACCTGGGAGTGCTGAATAAGCACCTGTGGTCCACATGCCAGAGTGGCTGGCAGATATATGATTGTTGGGAAGTTGCCTCCGTCTATCTTGCTGTCTGTGGTCTTCCCCACAGTGGCAGTGGGGGTGGGGCCCTTGCGTGGCTGCTGGAAGCTGGGCTTATATTCAGTTCCTATGACTCTTTGTGCATCGTCCCTGATGTGTTTCATCCAAGGTCTCTCCCCGCTTGCTACCCAGGATGCTTTCAGGCTGTCTTCAGCAAGAGTCAGTACCCATGGCCGTTTCAAAAGTGATTCCTGACTCCCAGGCTGTCTAGGAGCTTGGGGACTACTTCAGGGGCACAGGGAAGGAAATTTCAGAGGGAACCATGGGATGGGGGCGGGGTCTCCCTGTTTCTAGATACTTCTATAAGTCCCTCTTCTTGGAGGGTGAGTCTGTGCTGCAGGTCCCTTCTGGAACCACTAGGTGTCGGTGTTTCTTAATGGATGGGAAGTGGGGTTTGGAGAAGGGATGAGCAAGAGGGAAGTTCTGGATCATCTCAAGGGGACCAAAGTTCCCAGGTCGTGCCCATTTTAGAGATGGGAACAGTGAGAGGAGAGAACATAGCTAAGGTGTGGGTAACTATTCCCTTGGAGAGCATGCAGTGAATCAGTCGAGGGAGCCTGGGCTTCTGACCCCCAGTTCCCCAGTGTAGCCTCTTCCTGCAGGATCTGCCTCTCCTGTGGTATCTGGGAAGGACCACAGACAGGGCAGTGGGAAGGAGCAAGAGGGTGGGGGATATCCTGGTGAATCCAGCTGGGGAGGGGTGAGGCCAAGAGCGGGGTGAGAGGGAGGCTATGGGGAGCCCACAGCGGAAATGGCTCTGTTCATCCTTCTGGCAGTCCCCCTTCCTCACCTGCTGCCCGGCTGCCTCTCTGTCTCAGCCTGCTGTCTAGAGGGCAGTAGGAGAGAGAGAAGAGAGTCAGCCAGGCTCGGAGGTTCCATTTTCCAAAGGAGAGGCCACCTGACACTGAACTGACGGATGTGCGGTCCATGTGTCATTCCTCTTTGGTAGTCACCCTTCCATGTCCCCTGCTCCTATGTCCTTCACACCTGGCACAATGCCAGGTGCCCAGGAGGCCAGGTGCCTGGGTGGAGGTTGTGGAGACTGAGCTACAGAGGAGGGGCAGAGGGTGGCCAAGAACAGGAAGCAGAGCCCCAGGGCAGGGGCAGACCAGGTCCCGCGACAGGATTGGCCCCTGAGCCCCTAGCACAGTGACGACTCAGCACCACTTAGGGCAGTGGTGGTTAACAGCCTCTGCTCACCTCCAGCGGGGGGTGGGCGAGGAGGACCGGGGCACCACGGGACAGACTGAGATGGGTGCTGATGTGACTTAACCAGGCACAAGAACAGTTACCTGCTGCCTCCAGCATGTTCCTAGGAGCCTGATGCTCCACCACCAGAGACTGATTTATTTGGGTGGATCTAGGATGCTCACTCAGAGTTTTACATAGTTTCTTGCAGGTCATGGACCGTTTAGTAAATATTTGTCAACTGAATCTCTATGAAAGTGAAGGAGGGGTGAGCCATTTCAAGTGCAGACACTTCACTTTAAATAAGTAGGTTACACTCGCTAGTGTCCTGCTGTGCATCCCGAGGGGCCTGGATGCAGCGTAGATTTGTTCTGAGGAGGTGCCTGGGGGCAAGGAGGGGTGTTGGAATTTGGGAAACTGCCTAGGGAAGATGGGACTTGATAAAAGCAAGGGCCGGTGTGCTCGGGGTCAGCACGAGGGCACCGGGGCACATCCGATCCTGCCTCTCCTCTGTGAAAACGCCCCAGTGACCTCCTCAGTCCTCAGGGGAACATCTCAACTCCTCACTGCGGCTGCACAGGTCCCCCCTGATCTGGCGTCCCTTTGCCCCTCCAGCCTCAGTTCCTGACATTCTCGATGCTCCAGCGAAACTCATCATCTTTGAGGGTGAAGGCCAAATGAGGTCTCATGGGCTCCTTCCCTTTGCACTTGCTAGTTATGCTCGATGCCTGGCTCACTACCCCACATTCTCCACCTTCTTAATCCCAATTAATTATTCAAATTCAGCTTAGAGGTCACTTCCGCCAGGAGGTCTTCCATGACCCACGGAAGGAGGCTGTGCTTCTAGAAGACCCTGCAGCACTCAGTTGTACTCCATGCCAGTCATATCCCAGAATTATGAGAGAGTAATGAGAAGTGTTGCAGATTTAAAACATTCCCAACGTATGGGGGGCTTACAAGAAAAAGCGACAGTTGTCCGTCTGTCTCAACCAAGGTCTGCTCAGGAAAATAGAAACCTCATCTGTTATTTTAACAGAGAGAATTTATGATAGAGAATGGGCTAAACAAGTATGGGAAGGCCGACAAAGGCAAACGAGGACACCGAAGCAGCATGGATATAATATGACAACTGCGGAAAGACACCATCACTCCCGGGCCGGCAGAACAAAGGGACAGTTGGGGTCGTCTGACTCTAGAAGCCTGAAGAAGACGCCACGTGGGCCTGGGCTCGGTTGTCCCCTAAGGGCCCTGGCTGATTAATGCTGGAATGTTTGAGGGATCGCGAAGATGTTTGGCCTTAAGAACCTGGATACTGAACCGACACTGATAGGCAGGAGCTGTACCTCTGGGTGGAAGCCTACGGCTTGGGTGACAGGGACAAGAAGAGCGTGTCCCCTCTCCTTCCTCCGGTCCACTAGTCTCTCTTGTCCTGTTATCCACAGCACCTAACACGGAGCCAGCTGGCCAGGAGGAAATCGTATCGGCAGTGGCCCAGTCCTGGCATTGCAAAACAGAGTTTAGCAGGACGGCCTTGGAGTTGAGAAATAATGACTTAGTAACAGACACAGTCTACCCCGTTGGCTCCTCAGCATCCATACCCATCCCTCCACACACATCTGTACTCCATCTAAGGATTCTAACAGCATCATTATGCTTTTCCCCTACAAGGTGCAACTCTCTTTATACAAATACCCCCACCTTGTTCTCAGAAAGAGAAGACGCAAAATCCCCACAGCCATTATATCCGTCTTGAGTGACAGTCACGGTATCCATTTCTGGGGGATGTTGATTACCCCTCAATGTAGTCACAGTCCCATCTGAATATTCTGTAGCTTAAAGACAAGATTACAGAGCTAACCACTGTCTTCCTAATATAAAATCAAAAGAGGGAGGAGAGAGAAGAAAAATTAATTAATACACACAAACGCATATACGCACACAGACGTAACAAGCAAGGAAGGAAATATTCATGGTTTCTATAGTTCTTGTTGCTGTGAGGCCATAGCTGATAATTTCAACTTTCTTCTTTCTCCCACTGCCCATTCCATAGTCATAGTACTTAGTACTCCATAGTACTTAGTACCCCTTAGCATTCCGTGGACATAGAAGTACTAAGTGGCTCACCAGAGAGTTTCCTGGGTTTCCTGCCCGTTCAGGTAGCAGCAACCTAGTTTCTCTTTAGAAAGTAGGGTAGTAACTCTCCTTTGCCTGCTTATTCAGTGCCAGAAAGAGCCTAAAATGACAAGATGTCGGTCTGCATTGCCGGGTCTCTGGTGGAAGCCTTCCTTCCTTGGTTCCTAAGACGTCAAAGCCAGCAGAGTTTGAAACTGAGGGGATAGAAAGCAACAGTTCTGGGATAGCTGTCAGATAAAACAGTGACAGGAGTCACTTCCACCCCTGTTTCCCTGGCCCGTGTCTTCTGGGACTGGGAAAAACATCGCCATATGTCGGCCATTGATTCGCGGCACACGCTGCGTCCTGTACAACAGGTCTTTGGGGAGGCCTGCTGTTGTCCCGCTGGCATCCTGAGTTTTCAGTAAGCCAGTTCCCTGTTCTATCGGGCCAGCTGCTCCTGGGCCATGGCGTGTGGGGAAGACCATCCATTGACATGGGGAGGGCCCGTAGCCTTACTTCTGCGAAATGAGCTCTGTGATCAGAGGCCTTGGGGAGTGGAGACCGTGGTGGTGGACGCGGCCCTCTGCAAGGTCATGGACAGTAGGGCTGGCAGAAGCTCTGTAGGCAGGGAAGGCACATCCAGATCCAAACTATGTATTATTCCAGGGAGAGCAAATTGTTGCCCCTCCAATGGAATCCCCCTGCCACGAGGGGTCTGGCTGACCCGCCTGGGCCACGGTGCTGTACTGAGGGCTTGGCATTGCTCTCTGCTGCATTAGCTTAGGCACTCAGCTAAGGAAGGGGCTGGCCGCGTGGACTTTGCGAGAAGAACTCCACGTCGTTAAGCCCACACATAGACTCCATCTCGGCTACCACAGTCATTTTGTACAGAGCTTTGTTGAGCGACCCCTGGGATGGCGGGGGTAAAAAGCAAATGGACACCCACAAAACATGCCCTCTTGTCCACAGGATTATTGAAAACCTCCTCCAGAGTGACTGCCCTTTGGCGAGCATTCGAAAAGTGTGCAATATATTTACCCTGTGCCCACGCCAACAGTTCCATCCACGCGTCTCTTCCCCAGATATCCTTGTCACTGTCTTCCAACCTTGTTCTTTCCGAGTCCTGGACCATCTAGTAAAACCATCAACCACAGCCCTCACGTTCATGCAGATCCTTACCTCCGGCTATCTCTCAGTTCAGCCAAAGCAGACCACCAAAGATGTGCTTGAACTTCTGCCCACAGGAGGACTTCCCTGAACCACTCTTTTAGAGACACAGTGTTGTCCGGGGTTGTCATGTAGTTGTTCACCTCTGGTTGGTGCCGATGTATCGTGCAGAACCGTCTGTACACAGATCTGATTTCTTCCCTTTTCAGTCAACGGGTCAGAAAGAATTCCCTGTGAATCCATCCGCGTGGTTCCGTCCTTCAAAGGCAATCACTGTGCTTTTGTCTTCTGTGGCCTTTGATATCGCCACGTCTTTATATCTTGATTTGTTCATTTTAGACCTACACTGATTCCCTGTTGTGAAAGATGAAGCTTTAGTTTACTCTCCCATCTAGATCATCCTATTTTTGGCAATTATATTTATTTTTTATACTTGTTACCTTAGTGATTTTAAATATCTACTTAAAACACTCAATCTTTGTGCCCTTAACATGGACAGCAGTTCTTGGGGGGTTCCCTCTGCGAGAGGAGGCCAGACCGGAACTCCCGCCCTTCCCTTCACAGCTCCTCTCCCTGCCCCTCTTACCTGCCCAACTTCTGCAGGTCCAATGTCAAAGCTGATGGCATTTCAATCTGTTCTTTAACCACCTATATGCCACCCATGTTTTATCTGTAGATGGATCTTAAAAGTTGAAATCCAATCAGAAGCCTTGACCTTTTTTAAACGATTTTATTTATTTTTAGAGAGAGGGGAAGGGAGAGAGAAAGACAGGGAGAGAAACATCAGTGTGTGGTTGCCTCCCACACACCCTCTACTGGGACATGGCCCACAGCCCAGGCATGGGCTCTGACTGGGAATCGAACTGGCAACCCTTTGGTTCGCAGGCCCATGCTCAATCTACTGAGCTATACCAGCCAGGGTTAGAATCCTTGATCTTTTGATAATGATGTAAATACTGTTTTCCCCAGTGGACCAGGTAGTATAGAGGGCTTATGTATGCTTCTCTCTTAATCTTATATCACAATTCTTGTACAAAGATTGAAAAAAGTCAAACATTATCTTTTTGTATTCTCCATCAATTGTTCAAAAATTTGCTTATGTATAGATCATGATTGTTTGGTACTTTTTTCCTTGGATATTTAAGTACTCATTTTTATTACTTTTGAGGGGAAAATGATATTTCAAAATATCTTGCAGTTTTTTACTAAGTCTACCCATCACTTAGACTGCACTGCGCTCATCTCTAAGATCTTGCCTTTGACTTCCTGTCCTAACCAGCTGTGATCCTGGGAGTTCCTTTTCACGTGGGGTTCTGTTTTTTTCTTTAATTCAAGTTTCTCTTTCTCAGCATCATGTTCATGTGTTGGAGTACCTCCTCTACTAATTTCTTTAGTAAAGATGCTCTGGAGGTAAGTTTTCTGATTTTTGGGGTATCTGAGACTTTTTTTTCCCATTGATAGTTTGGTTGGCCATAGATTTCTAGCTTCAAAATAGTTTTCTCTTGGAATGTTGGAGACATTCTTCACTGTCTCAGGAACCTGGTACTACTGACAAGAATTTCACAGGCAATTTCTTTTTCCTTGGTAGGTAAATTCTCCTCCTTGCTCTGGAAAATTTCAAGGTCTTCACTTTATCCTCAGTGGACTAAGGTTTCCCCATAATGAGTTCTGATTGTGAGTCTTTTATAGCTTATTTCAGTTAGAAGTCCCTTTTAGCTTCTTTCTGCCTTGAATTTTGGGGAAAAACACAAAACTCATCTCTTTCAATAGCTTACTTCTGTTTCCTTTCTCTCTTCTCTTTTAGAGTGCCTATTAATCAGATGTTGGACCTTCCCGATTAGCCTGCTATGTCTCCCATCTCTTCCCTAATTTTTTTTTCATTTCTTTTCTTTTTACAGCACATTTTGGGTATTTTCCAAACTTTATCTTCTAACCCTTCTATTGCATTTCTATTTCAGCAAACAGACCATTTCAATTCTGAAAACTTTAAAAAACTCTCTGATGGTTCATTTTTCAGTGTGGTCTGTTCTCTTCTCATGGATGCAATAGCTCTTCACATTTCTCAGATGATCTAGTTGGGCTGCTGTTCATTTTATTTTTTAATCTTAGAATTTCTCTTATTTGTCACATGTATGGTGAGGCTCAGTGTCTGTTTCTATTTAGGAATGAAGGAAGGTGGTCTATATTCTAGATTATTCTAGGAGGCTGCTAAGGTTTCTCATTTTTTACAGACTGTTTCATTTTCCCATGGGTTGCCTTCTCTGTATGGGAATGTCACTAGAAGCTCTGGCTTCAGGCACAGGGTCTGCTTGCTGTCTGGCTTTGCTTTAGGAGAACTAGCCAAGGAGGTGGCTTTGTTCCTGGCTTGTGGGGCGGCACAGATGGCAGAAGGAGAAGAGCTTTGCTCCAGGACACCAGCACCCACACTGTACCACTCTGTTCTCCACAAGCATTTTCATTTGTTTAGCCAGAAGGCCTCTCTGGTTTTTCTTTGTGTCCATTGCTCTGTTGGAAAGTGGTAAGTGACACATGTGTCCCATAGATTTTCAATTAATCCCTGATTTTTTTTAGCACCACTTCCCCATTTTCCTTCCCACCATAGGTTGTATCTGACCCCAGCAAGCCTGGTCCTTTGCACAGACTGAGCCCCTGACTTAACTCAGCCCCCTCTCTGGGGCATCCTGGCTGCTGTGTCCCTGATCAACACACTTCTTTGCCTTCACCTTCCCAATACCTGTTGCACTCTCTCATCTACTGCTGACCTTCCTGTCTTTTTATGATGACTAGTTATTACTCCTTCTGACACTGTATTACTTTTATATTTATTAAACACTAACTATGCTATGCTACATAACAAGACGTAGGAGACAGAAGAAGATATATGAAAGACAAAGTCCTTACTGTCATGAAGATTAAATTTTGGTGAGATAGACTATAGTACCAATGGTGATGAGTTTCAGGTGGAGAAATAAATAGGTAATGGGTATAAAGCAACTGAGCAGCTTTGTGACATAGAGCAGTCAGGGCAGGTGGTGGAGCTCCAAGAGGAGGTGGCTTTTCAGCCAAGAGCTGGAAAACAAGAGGAACGAGTCATGTGAAGATAGGGTGGGAGTGTGTGGGGGGTGGGAGGAGAGCTGTCCAGGCACAGGGGGCAGTGGGTGCAAAGGCAGAAATAAGCTTGGTGTATTAGAGAAACAGGAAGAAGGCCAGGAGCAGGAAACAGGAGCAGAATGGGTGATGGGAGAATGGTGGGAGGTAACATGGGAAATTGGCAGTGGCCAGACTGCCTGGGGCCTTGCAGGTCAGGGTAAGAAGTTTGCACATCTCTCTGAGTGTTAAAGCCATTGAAGCAACCTTGATAGGTCAAGGAGAACCACTAAGGAGACAGAGAAATACAGGCCAGGAGTATGGGGGGGAAACCAGGAGAAGGTAGGATCACCAAGACCAAAGAAGCAAGGATTGCAAGAGGGAAAAAGTAGGAAGTATGTCAGATGCTGTTGAGAAGTACTGTAGGATAAGAACAGGAGGATTACCTTTGACTTGGCAATGTAGAGAAGCAGGAGAACTTTGATGAGCAGTCTCCCGGGTGTGGTTTCAGTCCCTGGGGCGCCTTCAGCAGAGATGTGGGGTGGACAGCAGTGACCATGGACTGTTCCTAGCAGCTCTACTAGGTGGTCGGGGGGGCAGGTTACAAGAGCCCATGCCCTTTACTGCCTGCTGCTGCTCTGGGCCCTTCTCTAACAGGACCTGTGTCTGGGATTATGTTGATGTGGTGGGCACCTAGTGGTTAACTGCCCAGCGTCCCCTAGTGCCACCCCAGCACGAGGCTCTTACAGTCAAGCCAGCTCATCACAAGCTTACCCATGACTGGGGTGTCTTAGTCCAGGCTAATCTGAATCAGCTGAGTCGCCCAGACTTCCTTCTCCAGATGGGAATGCTTTAACCACAGCTGATTGGTCCATGAGAGTCACCTGATCTGCTCTGGGACGATACCTCCTGGGGATTTGGAATCTGTAGCCTGGCTGGGAAGAAGGTGCTGGTCTGGACAAACAGCAAAAGAAAAATAATAAGCCCTATTTCTATTCTTTCTGAAAGACTGCTGAAGTCTTCCTCCTTGTGTTCTATGAGTGCAAATTCCCCTTTGTTTGAAACTAGTTTGTGTGGGTTTCTGTTACTTGTGACCAAGAGTTCTAACACATTTTGTATTATCGTGTTATTATTCCAAATGAAGGAATGAGTGTCAGAGAGGTTAAGTAACTTGCCCATGGCCATTCAGTGAGTGGTGGTGGACCTTGGAGAGAAGCCAGGTGTGTTGGGTGCAATCTCTTGCTGCACTGCTCCTCTCTGAATCTTTGGGGCATCCCAGGGAGAGTGACTTCTTAGTCGGATCCTTGCTGTAGATTCATGACTCAATCGTGTCAGACACTCATCTGAGAAATCTCACAATAGCCCCAATTTCAAACACTGCCCTGTCACCCAGCCAGTGCAGTTGAATTTCTCAGACCTTTGTCCCAAACAGGCTCAGAAAATACGGCCGCCATCACTCCACTGCCTTGTGTTATTGCTCCACTCATCACTGTCTCGTTACCTGAGGGTGAAGGCTCGGGGGTGCGCAGTGAGAGGGGTGACAGGTCGGGGTGAGAGCACAGAGAGAAAGGGACGGACAGGCACAGGAGGCAGAGAGACCGTGAACGTGGAGGAGAGACGGGTTAAGAAAGAAAAAGGGAAAAGGAAGACGAGAGGGACGGATGCAGGACACCCAGAGCGAAAGAGATAAATGAAAAGAACAAAGCGGCGGTCTTCCCTTTGGTCTTGTCCGGAAGACAAACTAGGTCAGGTGAATTCGCTTGACTCAATCCTTTGATGGCCTTCCACTTTCTTGGGATGAAGTTCAAACCCTCTGGCCTTTGTGTGGGCTGTCCCCTGCCACCTCCCTCCCTGCTACTTGGGCTACTCTCCTCCATGCTCACAAGGCACCTGTCTTACTGACCTTCACTTCCCCAGGCCCACTCGGTCCCACCCATCCGTCCGGTCTCTGCCCCCACTGTTCTGCACCGCCTCCCACCTGGAACGCTCTTATTTCTTCTCCTCCCATCCTTTGTGAGAGCAGGTCCTGAGACCAGGGCTTGTGAGCAGGTTGTCATTTGTCATTTGGAATGTGATTCTTGGGGGTGGGAGCGAGGAAGATGCAACAAAGCTGAGAAGGAGGAGAAACCAATTAGAGAGGCTGGGCACGGCCACAGGACACCAGGTGCTCGATTCCATGGGACCACTTGACATGGGTCTCAGAGCTGCCTACCCAGGGGAAGGAAGAGGAAAGTGTGTATCCATCGGCCTCTACTGCCTGGGATTGTGTGTGAGCTGCCTGCTGTCCCCTCCACAGTGACAGGGGAGACTTGGACAGGGAAGCTCGGAGTCACGGCATAGGCAGAGGCAAGGCACGGCCACGTTACACTCGCAAGAAGCTGGTCTGTGTGGAACCGGTGCCACGGCAGGTGATGGGAGTAGGAAGTGGACCAAAGTGGTATGTGGCAGGTGCTAGAAACATCTTCCTTGGCCACCTGTCACCCAATGGCCCCCTTTGATCATCATCCACAATCTCAGCACCTCTTTTGTTTCCCATGAGATGCTTCACTTGGTTCATGTTTGTTTTATATGTGCCCACTGATTTTTAGTTTGCCTTCCCCACTCACATTGGCCTCTGAAGAGGCTGGCTTTGGCTGCAGCGTGCAGGGCAGACTTCAGGCACAGGGTGGAACAGGGTGGACCAGGCAGGGGCCCTGAGAGTCCAGGACGTAGATGGTGGGGACATAGATGGTGGGTCTGAGGTCATTGGTGGAGAGGTAGGGACGAGCCCAATTCAGGGCGGTTTTGGAGTGGACTTGATGAGACAGGGTCCTGGATCGGATGTGGGAGTGAGGAAGAGAAGGGTCGAGGGAGACTCGTTGGGGTTGAGGGGGTGTTGGCTTGAGAAGCTGGTGGATGTGGGTTTCCTCTTATGAACCGGGAGACAATGAGTCAAGGGTCTGCCACAGCCTCAAGACCTACTGTGTAGAAGGGTCTTAGCTCATATTTGTTAAATGAATGAATGAATAGGAAAAGAGACCCAGAGAGACAGAGAGGGCAAGTGAGAAAGACAAAGAAAGAGCAGAGAAGGGGCCTGATGGAGATGCCTTCATCGACCACCCTGAAGTGTGCCGCCGGCGTGGCCCTCTGTGTCGTCACCCCGTACGTTCTCCCACAGCTCCGTGACAGGCTGCAATTCTCTTATCCATGCGTTCGCTTGTTTGTCGTCCGTATCTCAGACTAGAATCTAATCTCTATGAGGACAGGACCTTGCCTGGCTTGTCCACTGCTGTGCTATCTGCTCCTCTCTCCATGAAAGACGTGTGTGTGGCACTCAGTAAGCATTGAGTTAAAGATTAATGGACAAGGGAGTGAGGCTGAGAGGGATCAGGTGGTCCAGTGACACTCAGCTTGAAGTCCAGGGACACTCAGCCTTCTTCTCTTGGGGAAAGAAGAGAAGTTGAAATTTCCGTGGACTGCCAAGGGCCAGTGGTCTGATCTGTGGGGACAGGCTGCATTGAGCGTTTGCACCCCCAGCTCTTTCTGTCACACACACATAGGCAGGTTGGAGGTACGGGGGTGAAAGGTGCTAAATAAAGCCAAAATCTCATTGTCTCCGGTCTTCTGATTACCAGGTACTACGGCTGCAGTTACACAGTCGGCGGTGATGAGCTGTAATTGCAGGCGTTTTCCGTGGTTATTTTTTCCCTTGGAAAATAAACTGATAGCTGTAATTACCCCCAAGATGTGCTCCCATCTACTGCCCCGAGGCGAAGGTTGAGCACTCTTTATCACCCCGTAACTGCAGCTCCCTTTCCCCTTCTCGGGAAGCAGGCAGACTGGGAGCAGGGGAGAGACTCTGCGTGCTGGTCTAGATTCTGCCTCAACTTGCTGGA
Source organism: Micronycteris hirsuta (assembly GCA_004026765.1). NCBI lineage: Eukaryota > Metazoa > Chordata > Mammalia > Chiroptera > Phyllostomidae > Micronycteris > Micronycteris hirsuta. The sequence continues at coordinate 20,189 of PVJI01006193.1, forward strand.
TGACTGTGGGTCTCAGTTTGTGCATCTGAAACATGAGCACTGTGCTGGGGGCTTGAGGAGGTAAGCTGGGTGGGGATCGAATCCCACCGGAGCCCGAGGACCTCGGAGGAGGCGCTCTCAGGAGCTAAGGGCTGAGCAAACAAGGTGGGGAATCCAGGAGGCCGAGGAATCAGCACTGGGCAAGGGCAACCACCTCAACCTCAGACACAGTCAGAAGGAAGCCACAGTGTCACTCTGCCCCTCACCCCTCCTTGTTCCCCTGCAGGTCCAGGGGATTATTCCTGACTTCAGGGGCCTCTGGCCCTTCATTCATCACCTTCATCGTGGGTGCCCCTCTCCCGCCCTGTTTGTTAGAGCCCTTTTCTGGCTCTGGGAATCGCCACCTGAAGTTTGAAATTTGAAGCTTTGAAACTGCTTGGTTCCACTGCCCAGCGGTCGGTGAGGGGTGGGAAGGCTGGTGGGGAAACCCCCCTGACCTCACTGCCTGGGGGACTCAAACCCTCCTGACCTTGATGCCTGGGGCACCCTGTGCTCCTGGCTTTCAGAGTTGTCCTACTGGCTGTGCTCTCTGCCTGGACTCGATGTGTGCTGACCCAGTCCTTGGTGCTGCACTTTGGTGGCCTGAGCTCCTGCGGGCTTCCTCTGGGCAGGGCTGGGGTCCGAGGAGCCATGCAGGTACTGTTTCTGGGGGAAGGTGTGCTCCGAGCTTTTCAGATCCAAACAGCAGATTCTTCAAAGCACATTGGGAGCTCAGCCTATTCCCAGGCTGGGGACAGACAGCCTGCCCTGGCTTTTGGGCTCAGAAAGACGGATGGGCAAAGGAGAGCAGACATGTCTGTACCTCCTGTCCTCTCCCAGCCACCCCTGCGGTGGGCGCTCTGCTCCAGGCTCCCACAAGGTCTCCCAATCCTGATTGCTGTCCTATTCTGCACCTGTGCATGCCCACTGGCCGCTGGCTCCCGTGGGCTTTTAACACATGGAAAAACAGCGTGAAAAGGCCCTCACATGTACCACCCTCTCTTTCTTTCTTTGCCTAACCCTGGAAGAACAGATGAACTCCCCACCTGGGTGGAAGTGATGAGTCATTCCTCAAAGCTCTGCAAGAAGATGCATTCACCCACTGAGCAGCAGCCTGGCACATGACCCTGGCCCTGACCCAGGTTTGCTCGGCCCCTCTGATCCCGGCCAGTAGAAGAGAGTTCCCCGCAAGCTTCACCAGGTGGTGCCTCAGTCAGGGCAGCATCCTCATTTCTGCCCCAGGGCTGTACCCCCACCCCCACCCCGGAGGATGCCAGTGGGAGCACTGTGCTTGTTTGGTCGGATCCTGGATCCTGCGAGGTTGGGAAGTTCAGGGGTAATACTAGGGCTATGGAGCCGTGCTCCCGCCCCAGGCCCTGCCAATGCAGTCCCAGGAGGGGCGCAGTCCCACACCGTGGTCAGGACGTCCTGGAGGAAACCAGTCCCGCTGTGCCCGGCGGCAGTCTCAGTTCTGAGCCTCACACCGGCTCTCTTCTGTCTCTGTCTCAGCGTCCGTGGATTTCACTCCTGCTCCCTGGGGTCAGCTCCCAAATAAAGCACCCACACACACAGCCTTCATCTCAGGCCCTGGTTTTGGGGGAACCCAGGCTAAGACACCTACATTTCAGATGGTCCCCAAGGGACCATCTGAAAAAAAGAAGGTTTTAAGGTTCCAGACCAGGCCTCAGTCCTGGCTGGGAGACTCCCAGCAGGCGATGGGGCAGGCAGGAGGTGAAAATCCTGCTGGGTGACCTTACCTGCCTCTTCTGTTTTGGGTTGGGGTATGGGGGAGGCAAAGAGGACATGGCAGTGACCCCTTGTCCCCTGAGCTGGGCAGGTCGGAGAGGGGCCCAGGGCCTGGGCCCCTGAGGCAGGACAAGGCAGGGCTTTGGAGGAAGGCAGCACTGTGGGCTGGACAAGCGTGGGAGTGTGTGAAGTCCTTGTCTACGCAACTTGGTAGGAGGAGCCGGTATCATTTTCTCTGGCTCCTGCAGGAAACCCATCGCGGCCGAGAGCCCAGAGAGAAAGCAGCTCCCACGGTGAGGGGAGGGTGGTGTGGTGCCAGGGGTGGCGGTGCTGAAACAGTGGCTTCATTAGGAGGCCTAATGAAAAGGAGATCTTCCAAGGCTAATGTTAATTGCAACCCGCAAGTGCAAAGGCATCTGGGATGATGAGAAACCTGCGGGGGGAGGGAGCCAGTCTGGGCTGCCCGCCCAGACTCTGCAGGGTCACCCTGGAACCCTGGGCACCCTGAGAGGGCCTCTGGGTGTGTGGGTGCCCACAGTCAGCCCTCGAGGTGGGCAGAATTTTGAATCCGAGCAAAGCACTGGATTTGTCTCAGGTTTCCCATCTGTTTTAGAAAGGGTCTCATGCCGTTTAGATTGGGGGATAAGGTTCAGGTCTGGGTTACCCTGGGCCTGGTTGGAAGTTCCCAGGAACAGCAGGTGGAGTGGGAAATGAAGTAGACAGCAGCCACCTCTGTTCCTCGGGACCCAGTTTATGCCATTCATTCAAGAAGCATTTAGTGAGCATCTACTGCCAGAAATAGTCCGAGTTGTTTGGGAAATACCAATGAACAAAACAGATACCAGTCACTGTCCTCGTGGAGCTTACATTCCGGTGGGGAGCCGAATGCAATGATCACAGTACGTTAGTAAGTTAGTGGTATATTAGAAGGTCATGAGGGCTACTGATAAAGAGAAAGAACAGAAACTGAGAGGAATGGACAACCGGGCAGAGATGGGGGAGGAGGCTGCAGATTAGACAAGGTGGTTGGTCGGGTGAAGACTCCCTGCCGAGGTGAGATACAGCGAAGACTGGGGAGGGGTGACTCCTGACTTTCAGTGCAGCCTCTGGGGCTGGGGCATCCTTTGTTTTTGTCAGGGCAGGTGACACCTCATGTCCCCCACCCCAGGTCCTCCACACCCAGGCCCCTGGGAAAGGAACTCAGGCCCAGGTCCCCCCCTGCAGGGAGATGACTGGTCTCCTGTCCAGAACGCTGCAGCATCCTCCTCGGTTGGAGACCTCAGTGGGAACACGGTCATTTAAGGGGCCCCAGACGGGGTTCTTGGGGACTCTCAGAAGCCACCCCTGCCCCTCAGGACACATGGCTTTGTCTTCATTCCCAGGCATGATGTCCTTTCCCCTTATCTTCCCCCAAGAGGACATTCTCATAATGGGGTGATTTCATGCAAACACATTAAAAAAGCTGCAGTGCACTAGGGAAGCTGCCATAATCCTTTTGTGCAATATCTCTGTTCACTGCATTAATGATCCTCTCCAGATTATCCATTTCCTAACAAACCATTAACGCAGAAAGGAGGGAGGGAGGGGAGGAGGGAGGAGGGGGGTGCAAGGCCCGGGCGACCAGCTGTGAGCTCACTAACAGCAGACTGGGCTCTCTATCCTCCCTGCTTCTCCAAGGTGGGGGTGCAGGCCAGGGTGGAGGCCGGCGGCTCTCCCAGGAATGAGGGTCCTTATGAGGCAGGGATGGTGCTACTCCCACTCGGAAGACCTCCAGGCTCTGAATCTAGCCGGCAGCAAGGAGGCCTCCCTCCTCCTGGCTGGGCAACTCAGATCCTGGGGCCAGTGTCCTAAGGGGAATAAATGAACCCTGACCGAGAGTCCACTCAGTGCTGGGAATGAATGAAGCAACTTTTACAATGCGCTCATCATCATGGAGGCTAGAGGGTGGGGCTGGGATTTGAACCCAGGTTTCTTTCAATGTGCAGAGCTTGCTGGCTACCCAGAGCCTCCAGAGGCTCAGCATTTGTGAAGTCCCAGCTTCCTGAAACCTCCCTCTTCATATTTCAGCTTCAGGTCCGGGCCTGCAGAGGGTTGGATCCATGATGTCACAGCCATCCCTCACGAAGGGACAGTTTCCTACTTCCTGCTCCCTTCTCTCCCATTCTCTTCATAGCTGGAATTCCCCTTCACCTGTGGGACTCTACGCAGAGCAGCAGGTGGCCCCACGAGTGAGGGGCTCTGCACACCTGGGGCCCTCCGTCCACTAGGCACTGACTCCGGGCCTTTCCAGGAACTGCCCTGCACCGTCCACCCCCATTTCCGCATCAGGTCTCACTTTGGTCATTGCTGAACCAGGAAAACGGTAGCTCTCTTCCTGCAGGAAAGCGTGGTAAGATCTATGGGATTCAATAAGACCGTCTACGACTCGGTGCTCCAGCAGTTTTCTGGTGACACCATGTTCTTTGGGGAGGTGAATTTCCTTCCCTTTCACCCACTGTATCTTAAGCAGGTGACCCACTCTGTGTTATTACAAGCAGGTTATTATTACCATAAATCCTTCCATTGCTACTTCTTCCATTTACATTAAATATAGTCTCTGTTATGGCACCCAAATTAGCTTTCATATGAGGAAATCTCTGTACAATGGAAAGGGGGTAAGGAATACAAGTGAGGCTGGGGGAGTGGAGGGCAAAAAAGGGGATGAAATGAAAGTTTCTTACCCCAAATAGGGAAGGGGCCCAGATTCACCCCTTCCTGGTGTGCTGAAATCCCCATAGAATGTGGGCATCTCTAAGTCCACTCATTTGTGCACTTGGAAAATACTTGCAGGTCCTCTGCAGTGCCCAGCCCAGGGATCAAAGTTGAGGGAGGTACCATGTGATTCCAACTATGTAACACTCTCACGATGGAGACAGTAGAAAGACAAGTGATTGTCAAGGGTTTGGGAGAGACAGAAGGATGAGTAAATAAAGCACAGAGGATTTGGGGCGGCGAAACCACTTTGTATGACAAGCAGTGATGGACATCGGTCATTAGGCCTTTGTTACAGAATGGGAACCCTAATGTAAACTGTAGATGTTAGTTAATAATAATGTATCAATACTGGCTGATGAAGTGCAATAAGTGCGCCACACTGATACAAAATATAAACAATAAGTGGGACAGGGTAGATAGAAAGTTTGTGTGAGAACTCTCTGTACTTCCCAATCGATTTTTCTGCATACCTAAAACTGCTCTAAAAAAAGTCTATTCGTTTTTCAAAACCGATGGAGAGGACGTGGCTGTCTGCACGGGTCTCCTAGCCTGGTGGGGGCGGCAGTGACCCACGTGCCCACCCATTTGTTTTCTCCCGAGTGGTTGTGGCAGTGCTCTGCGTCTGTTTGAATACGAAGCTCTGTTCTAGGCTCTGGGGACCCAGCAGTCAATCAGACACTGTCCCTGTGTTCCTAGCACTGACGTTCAGAAGTGGGGGGGGGGGTTGGCAACACACAAGTAACTGAATAAGTAAGATGAATTCAGAGAGCGAAGTTAGGAGAAATTAGGAAGGGGATGTGACAGAATGGCTGTTCGGGTGGGAAGTCACAGCGTCTGTGCTGGATATTCTGTGGGCTCCCCCAGAATCTAGCTCCACCCTTGTGCGGGGGCCTGAGCTGCAGTAAAGGGCTCTTTTGTCCTCCGAGTTCTGGTTGCAGTCGCCAGCCAGGGGCACTGGCAGAGACTGGAGTGAGAGAGGAGCCTGAGGCTGCGTTTATTCCCTGGCTCTCACTTTGGTGGCTCCACACATTCTGGAAATGGTTTTATCCCCTTGTCCCCACTCAGGCCCAGGTGGCACTAGCTCCAGACGTTGTGTTATACTGGGTGATCTCCTCACACCCTGGTCATAGGTTTGTAAACACACCTCTTATTGAACTGGCCTCCCATGACCCAGGTTGGCTGTGCCATCTCTTTTTTGTCAGGATTCTGATCAGTGGAGACTCTCTTAGGAATGCTGTCATGCCAAGACCTGGGGAAGAACTCTGAAAGTGGGGGAGCAGGCGAATGCAAAGGGCTGCAGGGGGCATGAGCTTGATGTGTCTGTGAAATAAAAAGAAAGTCGGTCTGGCAAAAACAAGGCGAGTAAAGGAGTAAGCTATGCAAAGTAGGGTCCGTGCCTAGTTACAGTCAGATCTCATAGGGAATAACTTGACATAGCAGAGTCCCATTCAGGGGTTAAATGATGCGTGTTTATTACCTCACAGCCTTTGTGGTCAGGAATCTGGTTCTGGCTGCCATCAAGGTATTGGCTGGGGTACAGTCTCATCTGAAAGCTCGACTGGGGAAGGATTCACTTGCAACATCGCGGGCAGGGTTCAGTTCATCACAAGCCATTGAAATGAGAGCCTCAGTTTCTTGTGACTGTGGGCCAGAGGCTGCCCCCTGTCCCTTGCCGTGTGATCTTCTCCACAGGACAGCTCACAAGGTCGCAGTTTGTTTCAGCAAAGCCAGAAAAGGAGAGATTCTGTGAACAGGACGGAAGTTACAGTCTTATATGATGAAAACAGGGAGGGACACCCATCTGTCATCTTTGCTGTGTCTCCATTGGTTAGAGGCGAGTCCCAGGTCTTGTCTACACTCAGGGGAGGGTCTTACCCAAGGGTGAGAACCCCAGAAAGTGGGGATTATTGGGGGCCCTTTAAGAATCCATCCACCATAACTACTATTTGTTTTTTAGTTTTCTCCTTTGGTTTTGTTCTCTTCTTCCTCTTTTCCTGTTTTGGATAGGTTCATTTCTAAAAAAGGAAATTCAATGTTAAGACATTAACTTTTAAAAAATCTGTGTCTGTATTATTTTGTGGTTGTCCTATGCATCCTTACTTTATAGTATATTTAAAGTTAATATTGTAACACTTAACATGACATGTAAGAGTCTTACAACATGGAAATTCTATTTACTTACTCTTTGTGCCAATTTAGGTATTTTATAACTTACAGCGTCCAGCAGGAGTCGGTCCTGCTTGACTGTGGCTGGTAAAGTAATAATACGGGTGCAATAATTTATAGTTTTAATTTGTACATTTCACCTAAAATGTCACATGGTGTGCTTGAGTGTGATATTGTTGTATCACGGAATTATATGCTTATGATTCTGTAATAAAAGATTTTGTGATAAAAAAAAGGGGCGTTATTTGTGCTGGAACCTGTAAATACAATGCTGATATTTTTACTTAAAATAATTGTCTTTCAGGGTATTAGTTTGTCTTTTAAACCCCGTTTTGAGGGAGCAAGTGAAGAAAAGCCACCTTTTTGTCATTGTTGGTAGAGGGGTATGTGTAAGCATCATTCTGTACAAGGCATTTTAAAAGCTAACAATTGGCAGCACTGCCCTAGGAGAGAGGGCCGTCACTGGAACACCTGGTGTTGTGTGAGAACAGGGTTCCTCGTGACACAGGTGACCTGGAAGCTGGAGGTAGTATAGCTTAATAGTCAGCAGCCTGGGCTCTGGATTCAGACAGTCCCAGGCTCATTTCATCTACGCTGCTTTCAGCGAGGCACTGTGGGCCGGGCTCCTTGACTGGCCAGAGCTCCAGTGTTCTTATCTATCCAGTGAGGATATAGGAACTCCCTCTTAGGGTCGTTGAGAATTAAATGATATAGTTCACGGAAAGCTGTTGGCGCAGTGCCTGGCTTACCATAAGCTCTTAATGTGTGTTAGCAATTTTCGTTCTTATTAGAGTTGCCTCTGCACTGGAACTAGGAACTCAGGAAGGGCTCCCTACATGGAAAAGAGCAGTCAGTCTTGCCTAAGCTGAGGCTGGGAGTTGACCTGAGGCAGAGAGAATGCTGGCTTTGGGTCTTGCCTGAGGCCGGGGGCCACTGGCTCACCACAGCTGCCAGGCCCAGCCTGGACCTGCAGGGAGAAGAATAGGGCCTCCTGGAAGGATGGGGCCAGGCAAAGCTGAGCTGAAGAGAAGGGCTGTGGTGTGGTCCTTTGGAAGCAGAGCAGGCAAAGCCATCTGTGACATGTCATCCCAGTTACATCAGGTGGAGGACTGGGATACTCACCCCTTTCTCAGCTCCATTGTAACCCTCCCCCCAGGCAGGTTCTGGGTGACTGGTTCACAAGATGTGCAGAGTCAGTTGGCATGGAAGTCGACCTCCAAGATGGCCACCCCTGAGCCCCATCTCCTGGTGTTCACATGTCACACTCACATGGTGCCTCCCCCAGTGAATGTGGCCGACCCGTGTAGCCCACAGGACATTGTGGAAATGATGGCGTGGGACTTGTAAGGACATGTCATGAAAGACACTGAAGCTTCCATCCCCTGCTCTGTCTCTCTCAGACGACTCACGCTGAGCAATGCCAGCTGCCCTGTCACAAGGACACACAAGCAGCCCCATCGAGAGGCCCCCTTGATGAGGGACCCAGGCTTCCAGCCAACAACCAGCTCACATGGAAACAGACCCTCCAGCCCCAGTCCAGCTTTCCTGTGACTGCAGCCTCAGGTGACATCGTGATTGTCACTTCGTGGGAGACCCTGAGCACCAATCACCCAGATACAACCATCCACAGATTCCTGCCCCTCACTATTATTATGTGAGATAATATGTTTGTTGTTTTAAGCAACTTCATTTTTGGATATGTTTTTTAACACAGCAATACATAGCTGATATAGGTGGTCCAGAGAAAATAAGAAGTAATGCTTAAAGGAGTTCAGAATTAAACAAAGTTAAAAGGTTTCTTTAATGCAAGACTTCTCAAAAGCCTTTAATGTCCTGCTGTCCATTGTGAATATCTGGGCGAGTGACATATATATTTAGGCTTTCCAAAATTTACTTGATCACAGATCCCCTGGGTTCTACATACCCCCGCTACCCCTTCCTCACTTTTACTTTTTGCAGAGCATTTCTGGCAACAAGTTTGTAGGAAACTCAGTGGAGGAGGAGGAGGAGGAGGATGTGGGCTGTTATTTCATCTCTTCCCCTCAGTTTCCTCATCTGCAGAAAGGAAGAGTTGGACTCAATACCATCAGGACTCACCTCTGCGCTCACATTTTGCCTCTGAGACTGGGTGGGGTACGCACCCTCCCCACCCCCACCCCTACTTGCATCCAGGTCACTCCTCCGCCAATTACGGAGATTGGGAGAAAACTCCAAGCTAGATTAATCAAGGTATATGGAAGTCATAGATATGCTAATGCATTCTGTTAATGACTGATGAGTGTGGGTAATTGGAGATGGCAGGAGGGTGCAGAGTTGTGAAAAAATTTCAGTTCTTAGGGAAAATATTGCATTCAAAGTGCTTAAGAATGATTAATGGCGGTTCTGGAATTACAAAGTGCAACCAGCAGAAACTGGAACCAAAATTGCCCAGGGGAGTAACCTTGAGGAGAGTGTGGGCCCAGGTTGGGGATATTCTGGGAACCTAGGAAAGGGGTGGGGCAGGTGCTTGAGTGTCAGTGAGGAGAGACGGCCCCCAGAATGGGGCTGGGCGGTGGCCCAGAAGAAGGTGACTCCAGAGAGACGCGACTGGGCGCTCGGACAAGGTTGGCCCCAGAGGGGCTGGAAGTGATGACAAAACCTGGACCTGTGTGCGCACCTGCTCCCCCTCATGTGTACATGGTTGTGCCCCAAGCCCATTTCCCGCTCTCCACAGAAATGCCTGACTCAATGGCCGGGGAACTTGTTCTCCTGGAAAAGACCCAGAGGGGAGAGACACCACCAGCAAGGCAACTCACCAAGTCTGGAAAGCAATTTTCAGAACCTGATTGCCTGGTCCCTTAGGTGTTGTTGGAGGGAAGTGACCTAGGTTGAAAAGAAAATGGCAGCGAGGCCTTCTGTTTCTTTAGAGGAGGAAAAGTCAGGATTTTCCACCTATCTTCCTCTTAACTGGGACAATTTGAGGGGAGGGAATGGATCCAGGTACATCTGGGGGCCAGGGCTGGTCTTCTGTAGGAAGCCTGAACCCTGCGTGTAGCGCCAGTGCTCAGGTTTCTGACCTTGCCTCTTTCTGCAGGGCCCAACCTGGCTGAGATGTGGGCGCTGCCGCTGGGCATTTACAACCCTGTCAGCAGAGGGCACAGGATGGGGGGAGCATGTCCACCCAGGGGGGTTCTGTCCCAAACCAGACGCTGTTGATGGAGGCAGCCTCCCTGGCCTCTCCGTCTCCTTCAGTGCCAGCCCCGTACCCACTGCCTCCCTTGCCTTCCTCCGCCTGGTCAATGTCCTTCACCCAGCTAGATCGCCTGGCCAGTGAGCAGGGGTAGGTGGCACCTCCAGACTTTCTGCTGGGATGCATGAGTAAGTTGCACACCTCCTGTCCCTGCTCTTTGCACGTTCAGAGTGCAGGGGAAGTTGCTGGTTCTAAGGGTCCCACAACCTGGAGTCAGGATGCCGAGTGTGCCGGGGGAAAGGAATAGACAAAGGCCTGGGGTCGGGGAGCTGGGTTCTGGGGTGCCCAGCCCTTTCTTGGGGACTCATTCTGTCCTGCTCTGGACACAGGGAGGCGGGTCCCCATCGTCTTTGCTGGTGGGCGGAGCTTTCCTTGAGAGAAACTCAAGCCCCTTAGCCTGGTTCCTCCCAATCCAGAACACCTTTAAGATCACCCCATCCAGCGGTTTTTAGACTTCAAAAAATAATCTGCTGTCTTTTACTCAAAAGAAACCTAACCCAGAAGCCCCGGGGCTTAAATAGATCAAAACAGAGCTGTCTTCTGACTTACATTAAAGGATAACCCTGCTTGCTCATCCTTCCCTTGACCTTCTCCCCTCCCAGGCAGCCTGTAGGGGCCGCGGTGCACCCCCAAGTCCCCTCAAAGGCCAATTTGAAACCAGTGATGCAGGAAGCGGGGAACACAGAGCTAGTGTTCAAGACGGACAGAGTTTCAGGTTTTCGAGAAGAGTGCTGTGGACAGACGGTGGTGTGGTTGCACAACAATGCGGGGTCCTTACTACACCGAACCGCACACTTAAAAAGGTTAAGGTGGTCAATTTGATGTTATGAGTATTTTCCCCAAATAAAAACAGAAACAAAATACCAACTCATTCGCACAGCCCGTTTGCAGATGAGAAACTGAGCCCGGATGGGGATTGACACGGCAGGTTTACGGGCTGCTCCGTGGCCAGGTGGCCTGTCCTGGCCCCTCGGGTGGGCTGAGGTCATCCTAGCTGCTCACTCACCAGAGGGAGGAGAGGAAGGTGACAGGCTAGCAAGCGAGCCTTCCCCCGAGGAGGGGACACCTGACTTAGAAGTTCTTGTCAGGAGGGCCCAGGAAGCCTCGCTCATTTTAGGTGGGTTGCTACGTTTTCACCAAATGAGTTTTTTAATTGTGTGATTTACTCATCTCGGCTCTGATCTGCTGATATACTTCGCTGCCTTTTAATTGCTTGAAAAGTTGAGCAGTTTTTCATGTTTTAAGGAGTGCTGAATTGTGTAATTAAAACACTAACAGTGTAAATCAACAGTGCAGAAGAAAGACAGCAGAGAATTAAGCGAGTGTGTTGTTGGCATAATAATAAAATCAAACCGGCAGGAAGAGGGCCCATTCTCAGGAAAATGCCAACTGCTAAAGGCGCCCTGGCCGGTGGTGCTGGTGGGTGCGGGACCCTGAGCCGGCCCCTCTGTTTCTAGGGAGACAAATACAGAGATGGTGGCTGTGAGAGTCCACGCAGTTAAGGCACAGGGCAGAGGCACAGCTGTGACGGGGTTTTAGTTCGATGTGTTTCTTGGGTGGGCTGGGCTGGGGCCCGGGGGAAGACTGAGTCGGGGAAGGGGAGAGGCATGAGGGAGGATGGATGTCTGCAGAATCACCTCTTCTTCCTGAGGTCTGCAGGTTTGCTTTTGCTTAAGAGGATGGGCAGGAGGAGCTGGAGATATTTCTTCCCTCCCTCTCTTCCCTTTTTCCTCCCTCCCTCCTTTCTCACCTGAGTAATTCCTGCCCGGTGTGAGACAACCCATGTAGAAATACTCAGTGGAAACCATGAGAGCCCGCCTTTGGCTCCTCCTGAAGCCCCTCCCTCCTCTTCCAGCCCACAGACCAAGTTGGAAACAGGGGAGTGAAAGGTAATGGTCAAGGTTCAGGTGTGCATCCCGGCAGGGTCCTCTGGACCCAGCCAGAAACCTCTCAAACTAAAAATGGGTCAGCATTTACTGGAGAGTATAAGGTGAAACATTAGTCCAGGGAGATCTCTGTGAAAAAAGACTTTTGTAGCCAATAAGTTGGGGATATGCTGAGTTCAACAAAATCAAACAGAAAAATTTCAAAAAGCAGGAGTTCCCTGAACCTTGAACATGCTATGTACTTGGTCTGCTTGCACTCTGGCAGGTAAATTTGCTGAATGTGAAGCCCGTTCTTTCAAGGTTCATGAATTCATGGCCCACGCAACGTGGGTCCCAAGGACGACACTTTGGGAAATGCTTGGTTCTGGTAAAAAGGCACGTTGCTTGAGTCCTTGAGTGCCTGCCCGGTTGGCCAGGGCAGTAATAACCCCCCTGGGTGTTAACTTTACAGACACAACCCTGTTTAATCGCCACTGCAGGTTGGTATCAACCTTCCCGTTTTCCAGATGAGTAAACTGACGCTTAGAGCAGTTAAACATGTGACGTTTGCAAAGCTGGTGAACAGTGTCCCCAGGCTGGCCTCACTCCAGGACCGAATCCTAACCCTCTAAGTTCCGTTGCCTCAGGTAAGCAGAGAGGGAAACCCTCCTCACACTCAGATGGACCCTCTTCCACGCTGGTAGACCCCTGAGTCGAGGTTTCAGGAGCTCTGACGACTGCTCTTCCTGCTCAGGGAGAAGGAGCAAAGGGGAGGATTTCGCCCTGGAATCCATACACGAGCGCATCTCCTTTCCCTCTGGGGGGCCCTCTGTCTCCCTTTTCCCCTCGTAACACCACACAGTGGGTGGAGTTGTTGGGAGCAGCTCTCTCTGGTAGAATTGCCTCGTGGCTGGTCCCCACCTTGGTCCACCTATATTGATAAGTCTTAGCCTGCAGGCTTTTTCTTTGATATTTATAACACCTCCATACCTTCATGATGGATGGTTCACATGTCAGGATCAATATAGCCCCCGACGCATTTACATATTTATATTATTAATAAGCAATAAGTCATCCAGGCAGCCCTGCTCTACTGGGTTGTCAGGGTGTTCTGTACAGACAGCTAATTTTGTCCTCTGTCCCTTGCAGTATTGATCTGCTTGGTCAGAAGGGGATGCAGCATGGAGCACCAGGCCCATGGGGACCGAGACTGGAAATCACGCTGACGCCTTTCACACTGCTGCTCCTCCCTGTGGGACAGTCTGCTCCTTCCTACACCCTGGGGTGGAGGCGGGCCCTGCTTGTGCTGAGGTCCTCTACAGGCAGCTCTCCCCTGGCTGGTGGACCGTTTCTCCTCAACATCTTATCCACCCTGCCTCTCCGTATTCACTGCCCTCCTTGCCCAGGTCCTCAACAGAGCATCCGTGGCCCTGACCAGCCTCCTAACTGGTCTCCCAGCCATCCTCACCCCTGTCCACTCCCTCTGCTAGGAGACTTTGCTTCCTGTTGCCCTTTGCCTGCCTGGCCGATGTCACCACTCTGCTCTGATGTTTCCACTCTGCTCTGATGTCTCCATGCTTTTCACATACTGACTCCTCTGTCTGGCTTCAAGACCCTCAGTAATCCACCCGCCCCAGTGTCCCCCTTTTTCCCAAGCTGCTCCTCCATGAGCCTGACCTTTGTCTCAACACACACACACACAAACACACACACCTTGTTGTACCTACTTCTTTGTTTATCCTGTTCCATGTACCTAGAATGTCCTTCCAGGTGGCTCCATCAATATAAAATCTATTTATGCTTCAGGGTCTGCTCAAGTCCTACCCAATCCCCAAAAATGCTGCTTGACTTTTCAAGTGACCAGGAGCTGTTTTGCCTCTCGACACCCTCTCCTCCTGGGATGTTCGTCAAGGGCTTACTACGTGCCAGGGCATCACACCAGCTTCTTGGGTTGTAACGGTAACAAAAACCAGTCACAGACGTGAAGAGCTTAAAGTCTAGTGTGAAAGGAAGACACCCATCAGAGAGTTGCAGAAAAGAAAGCAAAGTGAACTAGAGATCGCTCCCGTGAAGGAGAGATGCCAGTTGGTACCAGTGGGGCTGGGCCAAGGAGGGGTTGGCCTGGTCGGAGAGAGCAGGGAAGGCAAAGCATGTGTTGGAGGTGGGTGACTAGGGAAACATGAGGGAACAGCATGTGCAAAGGCCCTGTGACCGGGGGGCAACGGAGAATTTAGGAAACTGAAAGAAGCCATTGTGGCCAAAACAGAAAGTAGGGCACAGGTGGGACTGAATTGAGGTGGAATGGGCAGGTGGGACAGGGGCCAGACCACGGGGGGCCCAGGACAGGTGGTGGCAGGGCACTGTTCTTTGTCCCAAGAGCACGAGGAAACAGACAGAAACTTGTAAGCAGAGAGGCCATGTGATTTGATTTTATGTGAAAAAGCTTGCTCTTGCCATGCAGAGAGTAGGTGGGAGGGATGAGGCAGGTGGTGGGAGGGCCAGTAGGGGGCCATTGCAATGGTCCATGCAGATGATGGCAGTGCGGATAGGGAGCGGTGGACCGGTTTGGATGGTATTTAGGAAGCAAAACCATCAGGACTCAGTGACATTTAGCATGTGGGGGGATGAAGAGAGAGGCAGAGTGGCCAGTTTATGACTCATGGCCTTGGGAAGAGGCACTCACTAGCTGGGGAGAGCAGGAGAAGGTCAAGTTGATGGTGGTGGGTGGGTGGGTAGGTGGGGGTGTGCACAAGATTGGATTTGGAAGCATTGAGGTAAGGGTCTTTGAAGCACCTCGGAGGCAATGTTGAATGTACACATGGGAGACTCAGAAGAGAGACTTTGCCTGGGCATACGGACAGTAATAAAGACTCAGGTGGCAGAGATGGAGGAAAGAGGGAGAAAAGAGGGTGAGCCCTAGCATTGGGGATGTCCCCTCTCGATGTCCCTGCAGTCCTGTACTTCCTTCCAGGCCTTCCTTACGTAGCCTGTAGGGGCTCCGGAAAGAAGCTCTGAACGAATGAAGGTACACAGCATGCTCCAGTTTCCTCTCTGTTTCACCGGCCAGCTGTACTGGACGCATGGCTGTTCTGTGGCTCTGCGCTTGCCCTCCTTTACAGTAATACTAATAATACCTGCTGATAGCGGAGTCCCTTCTCCCTGTCAGGCACCCAGATGGGCCCTTTAAGGCTCACAATTCAGATAAGGAAACTGAGCCGTGGAGAGGTTAAATGACGTAACCAAGATTTCCTGTTTTCTCTTGCTGCGTAACAAACCGCTCCAAAACTTAGTGCCTAAAACAACAACTAGCATTTATTTTGCTCAAAGATCTGCAGTCTGGGGAGGGCTTGTGGGCACAGCCTGTCTCTGCTCCATGAGCATCAGTCAGTACAGGAGGCTCAGCGGGGGCTGGAAGATCCACTTTTGAGATGGTTCATTCACGTGGCTTGCCAGTTGCGTCTGGCCATCGGCCAACACCATCTATTAAAACAACTTCCTATGAACAGAAAAGAGGCAGAGCATGCCCTTCCCTAGGGAGAAGCTGTGACCAGCCCAGCCTCTGTCTCTGATTTGTCCCTCGAAAGGTCATCCTGGGTGACCCCCTCCTGTCTACCTGTCTTGCACTGTGACTGCCTAGTGCCAGCTTGGTTCTGTGTCCTCCAAGGGCCCTAATTACTGGCTTTCCTGCCTCCCTCCAGGCAAGTGTCTGCTTTCTCTGTGATGTCATCCCTATGGATGCTCACCTGGACCTCGGTTATTTATGTTGCTCTTCCTATCCTTTGTTCTTCTAGAAAAGATTTACAGCACACAAAATAATGCATAAAACATAAGAAGACTGACATAAATTAAAAGTTCGCGCAAAAGGAGAGGGTGCAGAACGGAGCAGAGAGGAGACAAAAGAAGCACGCTGCCCTGGTAGAAATCCACTTAAACAGGTGTGGTTCTAAGTTTCCAATAATCAGAGTGAAAGGGCTCCATGGTCAAGTGTGTGTTCACGGTGTCTGCAAGCTGAAAAGGGCCCGGAGGTATAACTGAGCTGGAGGAGAGAACATCAAATGGATCCAGAACTGAGAAAACACTAAACATAAGGCTACGTTAGCATCACTCCGATGCTGTGGCTCTTAACCCGGGGGTGGTTTTGCCTCCTGGGGAAGGCTGCCAATATCTGGAGATACTTTGGTTATCACTGCTGGGGAGGGGGTGGTCTTGTTACTTGACTCTAGAGAATAGAGGCCAGGGGTGCTGCTAAATGTCCTGCAAGGCACAGGATGGCCCCCCAGCAAAGAATGACATAATCTGAAATGCCAGTAGTGCCTGTTTCAGAAACTCTCTTCCACCCCAAGTTGAAGGGTAGGGCTGGAGCCTTGTCACGGCCTTAAAAGCAAGTCCATGTGTAACTAAGCCCTCTTGGAAGAGACTCAAACCGCTCTGGCCTGAGACTAAGTCCTCTCTGCTGGGGAATCCTGCATTAGATTCCTTGAATCTTAGACTGGGAGAGCTGGGCGATAGAGGCCAGCTCCTCTGTTGACCGCCACATTTATGCTGGCCCTGGCAGATGTTCAGCGCTTGGCCAGAGTCTATGGAGAACTGGGAGCAGCCAAGGCCATATGCCCTGCCTCTGATGGGCTTACAATCCAACAGCAGAAACCTCCCTACCCCATGGCATCATGGATTCTCCACAGAATCCTGGAATAACTCTGAAGGAACCAGGAACTGAGGGCAGAGAGAGGAGACCAGGAGTCTGATGGACTGGGTAGGGAGTTGGGGGCTTTGCAGAAGGGATCCTATTCCCTACATTCTTTCCTGGCCAAAAAGTGTGGTACATACTTTCCCTTTTACCAGGAATGTCTTTTTCTTCCTTGAAATGGGGTGTGATTTAGACAAAAGAATCTTGGCTTCATGGAGATCCCTGGGTTCCATGTTCTGGAACAGACACGTACGACATGTTTATTTTTCTACAATGCAACATGGGGGCAAGCTCTTCCTTGTGACATGATGAGTGGAAACTCTATGTTGAGCCTGGTACAAGGTAGGAGGGGCCCAGACCATGTTGCCTTTCTTTCCATTTCTGTGGAGGTCTTTAAGCATGGCCCAAGAATTCCTGCTGCTTCTCCCATCAGAAGGTGGGGTCCATGTCTCCTTCCCTTGCATCTGCGCTCTGTGGCTACTTGACCAATAGAATATGGAAGAAACAATGTCCTATAAGTTTCTGGACCTGGACCTTAAGAAATGAGCAACTTGCCCCGGCTGGTGTGGCTCTGTTGGTTGGAGCATCGTCCCATGCACTGAAGGGTTGCAGGTTTAATGCCTGGTCAAGGTACCTGCCTAGGGTGCGGGTTTGATCCTGGTCAGGGCACATATGGGAGGCAACCAATTGATATTTCTCTCTCACATCAATGTTTCTCTCTCTCTTCCCCTTCCTCTCTCTCTAAAATCAATGAAGGAATATCCTCAGGTGAGGCTTAAAGAGAAAAAAGGAAGAGAAAAAAGAAGTGAGCAGTGTCAGCTTCCTGCCTCTTGGGACAGTTGCTCTCAGACCTCAGCCGCCATGTTGCGAGGAAGCCAAGAGCCACACAGAGCAGCCAGTGTGGTGTTCCGGTCCCACATCCCCAGCTGAGGACAGAGACGACAGCCAGTAACAGCCGCCAGCTATAGACGAGTGAGCTTTCACACATTGTCCCTGCTGTCAGGTCACCCTGCCGCCAAGCCATTCCAGCCACTGTCGCATGGAGCAGAGATGAGCTGACATCCTGAGTCCCACCCAAGTGCAGACTCGGGAACCAACGGCTTGGTGACTGCTGCTTTAAGCCTCTCAGGTTTGGGTGGTGTCAGGAAGCAATAGATGCCTGAAGCGCCATCCTTCATGCTCCCTCCTTCCAGGCATTCAATGAATATTTTTGAGCATCCATCATGTTGCAGTCACGTGTCTACATGCTATAAATGGAACAGTGAAAAAATAAACAAGCATCATCACCCTCTTGGAGGTTATATCCTAGTAAGGGAGGCAGACCACAGGCAAGAAAAGTAAATTAAACCTATGGTATAGTGGTGGAGAAAACATAGCAGAGAAGGGGATAGGAGGATTCACTCTCTACCTTCCTCTACCTGCTTGGAGCCTGGGACACACACCTGTGTGGACCTCAGGAACTGGGCTCTCCTGACTCAGGCTACTGGGTGGGTGGTGCAGAGGGCAGGAGCTGTAGGGCCAGGGAAAGAGAGGGCAGGGGTTTCTAAGTGCCCCCTAATCTTCCCTCTCAGGTCACAGCTGGGTCCTCCACCCAAGGCTCTGTTCCTGTCTGAGGCCCTCTCTTACATCAAGGTGTCTCCAGGTCACTCACACCTGTGGCAGCTCAGGAAGCGTCACTCCCTCGTGGTTTCCTGGAGGCTGTCCCTTTTGGATAAAAGGTCCTTTCCAGGGCCAGCCTCATGGGGAGTGGCCCTGGGGTCTGTGCTTAGAAGGGCCCACCCTTGGCTGGATGGTCCCTCGCCATCACCTTGATATTCTTGATACATTTTGTGATATTCACAAATGGCCTCTCCTGGTCAGCTGGAGAGTGCCATCCGCTTCCTGCCAGGCCCACACATCAGTCAAAGGGAGTTTGAGAAAGTGCAACAACTTGCCTGAGGCCACATAGTTGCTAAGTGGCAGAGTTGAGATTTGAACCCAGGGCCTCTGTCTCTGTGGCCCTCACTCTTTGCAGATCTGGGAGCCCAGACCCTATGCCTGCGATGGAAATCAGCATTTTGCATAGACACTGATTGCTTCCCCTTTGATGAAAAAGTCACTTGAGGTTTCCCAGGGCCTCTATCTCTCTGCTCAAAAAGGTTGTTTTTCTGATGGTCTGGACCCAGCCAGATTCAAAGCCTCCCTGCTGGGGCTGAGTCACTCCTGCAGCTGCCCTGACCTCCTGGTGGCAGAGAGGCCAAGCAGCAGCCCCCAATCTCCTGAACTGGGCTCCTTCCCAGCCCCGCCCAGCAGCCGCTACTCCCAGCACAGACCCTCACTCCCAGCTGCAGCCACAAGGCTCTGGCCCTGACATGACAGATGACACACGGAAATTTGGGAGGGGCTTAAATGCTCTTGCTGGCTGCCTCTAATTTTATTTTGAAGGGAAAGACAAGGAAAGGGGGCACCAGCAGACAGGAGACATTTCCCCTGATGGAGCTAGGCAGTGAATCAAGATAAATGGAGGCTCCTTTTGGATCCTTGTTCCAAACACCAAACTCTGTCTTTCTGGCAGACACATCCCTGCCTGGGGGCCTTGGGGCAAGTTGCAGAAGCAGGTGCGCTGCTAATCGGATACCCAGCAGGTACTGGGGGTTTGGAAGGAGGTTTTCCCATTCCCTCTCTGTCTTTGGTCTTGGCCTTTCTGGCCAACATGGCTCCTTGGAGCCCAAGACCCGAGAGGGGAGGGGCACTGTCTCTGGAATAAGACACGTCAAGTTCAGTTTTTCATTTAATTCTTGCAGTCCTGCAGGTACAGTGCCGAGTCAAACCGGAAGGGTCCTGCTTTCACAAGTGAGCCTAAGCCCTGTCTCTCCCACTTCCTAGCTGGATGACCTTGAGCACACTCCCCACCCTCTCAGAGTGTCACCAAACTCCTCAGGGACATGGGGAAAGTCACACTGATTCTCAGCAGAGAGTGAGCTTCAGAAAATGTGCAGATACAGGGTCTGGCCCAAGATCTGGCAAAGGATAAAGATGCCAAATACACTCACTGCTGCTGTTGTTTGGTTGGTGACCATGAGGTAGCTTGGGGCGCAGAGAGTGGGAGGGAATGGTCTCCCAAGTTGGTGCCCTGGTTATAAATACCCAGGGACTGAGGGGGAGGCCTGGGTGCCCCGCCCCGAGGAAACACAGTTCAGAGCCTCAGTCTCAGCTGCCTCGCCTTCCAGCTGCAGGTTCGCAGCTCCAGGGGGGACCTGGTTCTCCTTCCTCCCTCGTTATTTAAAGTCAGAGGGATGTGTAAATCAACCAAAATAATTCGGGAGAATCATTAGCGACTCCAAGGTGGCATCTTTTACCGGCAGCATTAAATTAAAAACAGCGCAAAACTGCGGCTTTTTAGAACACATCAGCTCTGCTTCCTCCCTCCTGCCTGCTGTAATCGAGGCTGCTGGGATCTAACGAAGTGAAATTAGCATCTCCAGTCCGCCTCTGGCTACCAGTTACGTGAAAATGTGGCTTTGCGATGGGTTGCTGGAGGGAGGTATCAGAGTTTCGAGGAGGTACCTCCCTTCCCTTCCAGCCCAGAGCTACCGAGCTGCCGGGCAAGTGGTGACCGCGTTGCCGAGGAGGAGCACTGGGGTGTGTTCATCTATTCCCCCTTTTAGCACCTTGGATGACCCCCGGGTCACGAGCAGCAGGGGAAGGAATCCTAGGCCCTTCAGCAGGACAACAGCCCGCTGGGTTCTGCAGGGACCTGGTAGGAGTGAGCCCAGGTGCCCATGGTGATATGAGCCCAAGAATGCCTCCTCCAGTGTCTCTCCCTCCCCAGCCTCACCCTCCTTGCCCCCTTTACTCCTGTCTCCTGGGCTCGCCTCCCAAACAAACTGGCTGCACCCAAGTCTTCATCTTAGACTCTGCTCCCAGGGGGCCCAGCAGCTACAGCTTGTCCGGGGTGCGGGCAGAGGACCTGACGTCTGCTGTTGGATGGAGAGGCAAGCACTGAGCCCTCCAGCATCCATTTCGGTC
This sequence comes from Micronycteris hirsuta, assembly GCA_004026765.1. Lineage (NCBI taxonomy): Eukaryota > Metazoa > Chordata > Mammalia > Chiroptera > Phyllostomidae > Micronycteris > Micronycteris hirsuta. The sequence goes on from PVJI01006193.1 coordinate 40,662, forward strand.
TCAGCCCCGCTCCCTGCGCCCCGCCCCACGTGGACAGAGCACCCAGTTCAGCGGGGCCGTGCACCTGCCGAGATGGGCCTGCTGATCAGGACAGAACCAGGAGACGGCTCCACCTGGCCCCTGAACCTCCTGCAAAAAGCTGGCTTCCCTGCTAAGTGGGAAAATGGCGGGTGTGTGGGGAGGTGGGAGACAGAGCGCGGAAGGCCCAGCACCGAGGGGAGCAGGCCCTCTCACGGGCTGCATAGGGTCACCAGGGCAGGAGGGGTGGGGAGGACAATGCACAGGCTCTGAGTGGGTCTGGAGGAGCTGAGCCCCAGCTCGGGAGCGACTGCTCTGATCAGGAGCAGCTGGCAGCACACTGCACATCCTGATCAGCAGGCTGGACCCCTGGGGGACCAACAAGGTGGTGGGGGGTGGGGGCTCCCTCTCCTGCTGAACTGGCCAGGCTCTAAATACTCTCAACTTACCCACCTGTGCATTTCCCACTCACGTGCTCTGCAGGTGACAGGTGCTCAAATCACTGTAGATGGACATGGGGCAAGGCCCCCCAGATCAAAACCAGAAAACATTCCCAATAGACAGGCCCAGGCCACTCAGCAGCTGCCCTTCACCCCGACTCTGGAGAAGTTCATCAGGGCTTCCTACTTTTTGGTAGCAGACTCGTAGCGAGGAGGGGCAGAGAGAATGGCACAGCTGATCTTGGGGTTGGGGGCTTTGATTTCTGTCCCAGTGTATGTCCTGATCGTAAATGTCCTTATCCCTGGCCTGCCAGCTCTCCGCTCAGCCCCCTGCCCCAAAGAAGAAGCTATTGCCTGCACCCCCACCCTGCTCCCCACCACCCCAGTCCATATGCACCTGGAGGCCTGAATGGCAGCCGTGTGTTTAGGATATTTGATTGCAGCTGTTGGGAGCCAGAAGGGCTTTGGGAAAGGGTACTCAGTCAAAGCTGTGTTTATATACACAAGGGCCCGCGTCTTTTTATTATGCATAATTACATGCTTCTTAATGTACAAGCGTCTCGAGCCATCTTTCCTTCCCCTGGTGAAGCCACAGCCTGGGCAGGGGGTGTGTTTGGGCGGGTGGGGGCTGGGCAATGGTGGCCCTCCTCTCCTTGACTCAGGGAGCTCTGAGCCCGGGGCACCCGGGGTCCCTCTGACAGATGAGTCGCGCGCTTGCTCTAACGGAGAGAAATTCTTCTGAGGGGACCTGGGGAGATGAGACGCAGCCGTACTGATGTGGAAATGTTGCAGATCATAATATTAAGCCCAATCTCTCTCCCTCTTTGTCTTTGAGCCGCAGCCTCAGATTTGCACTTCTATCCTCACCCCCTCACCGCAAAAATGTTAGATCCTTCCCGCAAAGCATTTCCAAGAGCCTGCTGCACACAGTGGTGCTCCTTTTTTTCCCCATACTCCACACACTTGACTCCAAAGCCTGACACGCACATTTATTAGACTCCTATCATTCGAGTTCAGGTGAGCCAGTGATGGTGATGATGATGATGATGATGATGATGAAAATAAGAGCATTTTGTTTGTATCGTATAACAGTGATGGAGAACAAGGCCTCCAGTGTTGGCTGACCGGGGATCAAATCCAGAACCCACTGTCTATGAGCTGTGTGGCTTTGGGCTTGCCGCTTAACCTCTCTGAGTCATGGTTTCCTTGTTGGTAAAATGGGAATAATATTCATTTGCACAGCATGTAAAGCACCTGGCACAGTGCCTGGCACATAGGAAATGCTTTGTAAAGGGTAATTTTGGCTTTGTCCCCGGTGCCCATACTCTGGTCAAGCACAGCTATTGAAACGAGGAACGAATGAACACTGGTTTGGAATCAGGGTGTCTTTGGTTGACCAGCCACGGGCGACAGTTATCGGAGCGCTGAACTTCTGCAGGTGGGTGAAGCCCGAGACTCGCCCACGGGCTCGGGGCGGGCGGATTGGCTGGGCGCCAGCGAAGTGCGGCACGCAGACGCCGGTTGCATGTGGTGCTCGATTCCCATTCACGTCCACTCCCACTGGTGGCTGACTTTTCAGTGAGTACTTTAGTTTTAAAGGTGTTTTCATTTCCACTATCCCAGGAGATTCTCCAGACCACCCGCGGCCCGGGCAGGCGTGTTGCCAGCACCCATTTTACAAACAAGAGAAAAGAGTCTCAGGAAGATCCGGTGGCGTGCCAGTTACACAGCAGGCTGACCACAGAGACTGGACCCCGTAGCCGACGCCCCTTTGATAAATAAACCGTTTGTTGCTTTGATGCCAATGCTCGTGGTTTGATCCTTTGAGAACATCCCCCAACTTTTCAATGTAGCAGATGCCGGAGCTCTAGGGTGTTATGAAAAATCCCCCCTCTTCTCCTTTTCTCAAAGCCTGCTCCTACCAGGAAGGTCTCTTGGGATGAAGTTATCAGCCCACTCTGGAGAGCCCTTTTTTTCTGGGCCTCCTACCCCAGTGAGGAGGGTCCTGGGGACACTGAGGAAACCCTGAAACTGCCAGGAGATGGAATTCACCTTGGAAGAAGCAGACAGACCCCTGTGTTGGGGGCAGGATGCATTCCCACATGCCTGCTTGGGTCTCAGGGACGGGGAGCGTAGCCAGGTGTCCTGCATGTACACAACATGTCCCGTGCTAGTGAGCATGTCCTACGACCTGTATTGACCCTGTGAGAACACCCTAAATGTCCATATTCAGCTTCCCTCTTGCTCCCAAATCACTACCAAAGTTAGGCAGTTAGAGCTATTTTTCAAACTTACTTGGGCACCCTGTATTTTTATTTGCTAAATCAGTCAATACCCATCTAGACTGGTGACTTCCCTGAGTGACATGGAGGAGGTGGCTCCGGGCCCTCCGTGCTCCTGTCCACGGTACCAGGGACCAGCCTTCCTTCGGGTCTCCCCACTTCCCCCCACCGACTGGGGGAGACCTGGGAGGGCTCAGAAGCGAGGGAGGCGCCAGGCGCCCAGGACGGAGGCTGGGTGAGCCTGCACCTGGGCAGGGAAGGACTGATTGTTGGAAATAGAGAGATTTACCACCTGAACGGCACCAGCCTCCCCCTTGTGGATGCGGTTAGTTTCCTAAGCACTTTTCTCTGGATTTGTGTCCGGGAAATCAGAGGCCCCCATTACTTCTCTCCCCTTCCCACCGCCAGCTGTCCCCCCGAAGATTTAGTGTCAGGAAGCGATCTTTCCTCTGGCTTCCATTACTTTAGCGCCTGAGTTACGGAGCCATTATTTCTTCAAGAGTTCTTCGTTCGACCTCAGGCAACAGCGTCCAAGGTGCTGCAGAACTGGTGGCTTCCTCCTGCATCAGGGCCCTGCCCACACTGGACCTGCGGGGGCAACTGGGCTCTCCATTCATTTAGTTCCTTTATGGGCTGCTCTGTGGCTTGTGGCTAAATGACCTTGAGCGAGACCTCCCTGAAATTCATTTTCCTAATGTGTAAAGCCAGGTGGTTGAAATAGATGCTCTTAAAAAGCTCCCACATTCTGCAGTTTCTTTCAGTCAATCTGGAGACACCCCCACCCACCCCAAATAACAGAGTTAAGAGGTCATGGCCGAGCTCAGGGGGCTGTCTGCCTCCTCTGGCTCACCTCCCAAACCTCGACCCCACCTCGTCACACAATGTCAGCCACTCACAAGAGGGGCGGGAGGGGGGAAATGGACAAAGTGAAAACAGAACAGGAAAGGACGGACCTGGGCCGAGATTCTCTCATTCAAGGAATAAAGTGCACTAGGAATTGATTTCCTGCTCCTGTTGACTATGGTTTGCCTCCGCTGGTGCAGGGAAGAAAGGCTTTGCATCAAGATTAGTTGTTCCGCAATGAGGCTGCGATCTGTCCAATGCGTTTATGACTATGGGAGCCCAGGCAGCAGCCACAATAATGGGTACCCCACACCCTTGCTTTTCTTTCCCTTGTTTCATTTCTCCTATAGACAAATGGGGTCCGGGAGGGAGAGCCCTTCTTCTTGGGTTGTGGATTCAGTGCTCCGCTAGGGTCTCTGGGGACAGGCTGCATTTGTGAGCAGGTCCACCCTCTTCAGAAAGCTGCCGACGCTTCTGTCTCTCCAGAGGGACACTTTTTGGACCAAGGACATGGGCACCTCCTGGCCAGGAGTCAAGGTGAACGAGGAGCGTCAGCGGCCCCTCCCCAGTTGGGGGAGTGAGCTCCTGCTCACGCGCAGGTCGCCAGGGTGGGAAAAGGCAGAGCAAGCAGTTCTGATAAGGAAGAAACAAAATAAGTGTGTTTCCAAAGTCTCCCCCAGGCCCCAGCAGGATTCTGCAAAACTGTAATCCTATTTTATAAATAGATAGAATTGCCTTTTTTTTTTTTTTAATTTTAACCCATTAGAGATGCAAAGTCTCTCTCAATACAAACTGACAAAATGGGAAGGCAAGCTGTCTCTGTCCCAGCTTGAGGATGTGGAAAGGTATCCATCCTGGGCCTGTTCTGTTTGTCTTTGAGGTTTGGACCAGTCAATGCCCAAATCAATGGTCTGTTCATTCAATGTAGAAATAGGCTCCAAAGACCAGTGGGATGGTATGAAGCAGACTGGAGACCTGGTGGCTCCCCTGAATCCTACCCGAATCTTTCCTTTCCTAACCAACTATCTGGGCCAGTGTCCCTGGGACACTTGGGAATCTCATCAAAGCACCTGGGAGCAGAGCCTTATGAAACACAAGGGAGCCGGCATTATTCCCTATCAGTGGGGCCACCAAAGGATTTCAAGCAGGGTGTGGCAATGATCACATGTGTGTCTTTGATGCCACTGGTGGTCACATAGGGGTAGGGGTGGGTGGCCAAGACAGCAGGAAGGAGGGCCAGGTGGAGACACTGCAGGGGCCCAGCTCAGAGTGGCAGTGGTGGCCTTAACAAGGCCAGCCAGAGAGCTGGGCATGGATTTTAGACCTGCTGAGGATGGCAAGCCATGGCTGGGCAGGTGATGGCGCTGTCCACTCCGGTGGGGGATGCCGAGGAGAAGACAACTGGGTGAGTAGAACTTGACACACCCTGAGTGTAAAGTCCCTGGAACTCAGGTGAAAGTCTGGGTCAAGCAAGCCATCTGGTGCGTTTTATGATATTTAAATTATACTTCGGTGATGTTTTGTTTTGTTTTGTTTTGTTTTGTTTTGTTTTGTTTTTTAAGTGGCAACTAAGAAGGAGCAGCCAGAGGGCAGGAAACAGGAGTGCACAGCAGGAGAAGAAGCAAGAAAGGAGAATGCATTAGTCAGGGTCCTCCAGAGAAACAGGCCAATACCTAACTATCTATCTATCTATCTATCTATCTATCTATCTATCTATCTATCTATCTATCATCTATCCACATTTATAGGAATTGGCTCTTGCACTTACAGAGGAGAGAAGGCCCACAGGCTGCCACATGCAAGCTGGAGAACCAGGAAAGCTGATGATGGTATCATTTGGTCCCAGTCCAAAGGCCCAAGAACCTGGAGCTCTCATGTCTAAGGGCAGGAGAACATGGACATCTCAGCTCCAGAACTCACCCCGCCTTCGCCTTTTTGTTCCATACGGGTGCTCAACAGATCGGATGACGCCTGTCCACAGTGCTGAAGGGATCTCTTCACTCAGTCTGCTCAATCAAATGCTAATCTCTTCCAGAAACAGCCTCATGGACATACCCAGAAATAATGTTTCATCAGCTATCTGGGCTTAGCCAAGTGGACACAAGAAACCAGCCATCACAGAGAGACTATCAACAGAGCTGACAGCATCCGCCTCTCTTAAGAGAAGTTGAATGAGGTCTGAAGGGCTGATAGTTTCCATTGCACTCAGCAACAAGGAGCCACCTCCACCCTTGGGAAAAGCAGGTCTGATGTTGAGGTAGGAGCAGGAACCTGGCCACGGTAAGTTGCGGGTGAATGGGGTCTGATGTGGATTCTTAAGGCATTGTTAGACCTTAGCATCCTCCTGCCCTTTGAAGTGGGAGCTCAGGGAAGCAGAAGCGAATTACTGGGGTCCAATAATTCACCAGTTATCAGTGACGCCAGCTGGCTGGAGTCTGGGGCCCCTCAGGACTAATAGTGAAGAACAGTAGTAGGCGCCAAAGTGCTATTTTTAAAAACCAACATCATTCATAGAATACCGATCGTCATCCCCCAGAAAGAGCTTTTGATCTGCTGGTGGATCAGAGGTGCATCCTGGTTTGTGACCTCCTGCTGTCACCCCTGGCAGCCCCACGTGCCCAGGTAGGAAGGAAGGGCTGGTGCTTCCAGGGGGCTTTTCTGGGCAGATGTGGTGCCACCACACAATGCAAGCAGCTGCTGGGGAGGGGGCAGTATGCCAGTCCCCACGCAGGTCTCCTCCTTCCCATCTCCTCTCTATGAAGCTCCAGAGTCTTTCTGAGCTTCTTCAGTGACCTTGATGTCACTGAACCTTGGTGTAACCTACAGCTGGGTTTAAGCAGTGTTAGGGACCCAGCTGGAGCCACTGGGCTGTAGGGACGCACTGGGAGGAGGTACATTCAGGGCAAGGCTCACCGGCCCCTGACTGTGAAGCCTGAGGGCTGGGCCAGCCCGAGTCCCTGAAATCCAATTCACCCCGCAGCCATTACACCAAATGGTCCATTTGCTGAATTTATCTGCTGCCTTCAACTCTTCAGTTTTTGTTGACTGGCTTTCCTTCTGTCTTCACAGTGGTGGTTTATGGAATTGACCTATAGCCCATAAGAGATTCTCGAGGTTGTCAGGCCTGGAGACTCACTCTGCTATTTCATGGAATGGGGTTTATGGCTGAACAAGGCAATATGAAGGCAGGAACTTCACGGGGCTCGGGAGCAGCCAGATTGTCAGGTGTCACAGAAAGAGAGATATAGCCCTCGTTGTGGAGGCAGCTTTAGGGGTCACTTCAGATCATGGCAGCCCAGGAGCCAGGCGCCCTCACACCCAATAGCTAGGATGTTCCTGGCCCTGGTCCCCATTAAAAAGTCAACATGCACTCTCTAACAAGATGTGCACAAGGACACAAACCCTCTCTCATTCTTACTGCGTCCCCAGGGCCAGGGACACGGCAGATGCTTAAGGACGCAGGGTAAAGGGGTGGATGAGCAGGGAGGTGATTCGCCACACAGTTGTTGACTGAGGCAGGCCTGGAACCCGGCTCTCCAACTGGAGGCTTAGCGTTCTCTCACAGCAGCTGACCACCCGCCCAGCAAATCTGCACTAGCGCAGCTGGGATGGGTCCTGGAAGCAGTTTATTATTTACACTTCTGTACAGAGGGAGGGGAGGAAGCAGGGTGGCCAGCCGTGGTCTGAGACTCATGCCCAGTGACATGGCCTTTGGGGGCTGTGCCCAGCCTTTCTGGAGCCGTCTGCCAACTGCTGATTCTCTGGGCCCTGCACCTGCCCCGTTCCTGCCATTTCCCTTCTTCTCCATTTCTTTCTCCTTCCACATTGACACAGAAGAGAAAAGCGCGGCTCCTCCTACAGGGAGCCTGAGACTCCAGAGCTGAGAGGGTGTGCCCGTGGGGTGCCAGGGGGGCTCGCACATGTGAACATCAGTTCAGCCTCAGTTATTAGGTGCCCTCTCTCTGCCAGGCGTGCCACTAAGTGCTTTTACAAACCCTGTGTGGAAGGTGCTATTATCCCCCCCAGTCTACAGATGAGAAAATGAGCCCAGGGTGGTCATACGACTTATCCTAAGGCACACCGCTGACAAGTAAGGAAGTCGGACTAGAATCCGTGTTTGACCAAAAGTTCTCACTCAGAAGCCACTATTTTACTCTCTGGTTGGGAGACAGGTGATTACTTCTAACCTTCGTCATGGTGGGCCCCAAGAAGGGGAACTTCAATGGCTGGTGTTCCCACGAGCCTCTGCCGGGAAATGGACACCCCCTTTCTCCTCAAAGGGAGCATCCCCTCATAGCAGCTGCAGTTTGGGTCCTTTGGGGGTAGAAGCAGCTCATACTGACTCTTGGGCACCCCTCTTGTCTGGCCCCCTCTCTTCAGCCTTATTCTCTGTGCATATAAGTGGCCACCTCTCCGCTGGGCCCCTCTCCTGCTTTCTAAGGTTAGTTCAGAATCAGATCTGCCACATGGGTTCCAGGACAACTTGCCCACATTCTTCTACAAAGCCTCCCTCTGTCCCAAGAAGGGGACAGGCAGGGGCAGCTACGGTCACATACCCTGGGGGCTGCTTCCCCTCCCTGCCATGCCAAGGCCCCTGGGGTTGACTGGGCACATCTGGGATGCCAGGCTTCTTGGGAAAAGTACCAAGACTGTAACCCACCCCCAGCTCAGACCCCCAGCCCGGGGATGTCTGTCTGCAGTGGCTCAGCTGGTTTTCAGGTCTTCTCTTGGGAAACAGAGGTGCCTACCCCTTCAGAAGCTGGCACCTTCTATGCCCCGACACCCTTCCCACTCGTCTCCAGATAATGGGAGATCATTTCTGGTGGAGGAAAGCAGCGGAGGGCCTTCTGTATGCTGGAGTTGTTGCCGAGTTGCTGCAACAAAAGGAATGTAGGACAATAACCCTTCTGGCTCACTGCTCATGCTGCTGAGAACAGCGCCAGCCAGCAAATACTTGCTAATGGCCTTCTCCCAATCTCCTTCTAGATAATGATAAATAATGTGTATTTTTAGTTTGGAATTGAATTTCATCTCTCCATTTCCTTGGTATGTTTCAGGTGTTTCTTTCCTTTTCCCTTGGGGTCTGAAAAATAGACATTTGTGCATTTACTGTGTGCATTTATTCCCTGCCAGGAATTGACATATGGACTCATTAACTCTTCCGTACAGTTCTCAGCCCCCGAACACCCGCCTAGCTGGACTAGGAAGGGAGCTGTATCCAGGAGGGCTCTCCTGAAGGAATCCTGCAGCCCCGGGAACAGGTGTGTCCTAGAGGCAGGGTGCTGGCCTCTGTCAGTGATCACAGGTTCCTACGCTTAAGCAGGCCCCTCCATTCCACCCTAGAGTTTGTGATTCGGTAGGTCTGGGATAGGATGCCAGGAGTTACAGTTCTAACAAGTTCCCAGGTGACAAAGATTCCATGGTCCCAGGGACCACACTTTGAGAACCACTGGCCTAAATCCTTATTATTCGAAATGCAAGTTTTGGCTGCATGGGGGGGTCGATGCCCCTAACCCACACATTGTTCAAGCATCAACGCTATATTCCAAGTGGGGAAGCACTGGTCTAGACAATTTCTCCAGGCTCCCTTCAGCCCAGTGGCCTTGATCACGGCTATACATTAGAGTCACTTGGAGAACTTTGAAATCATCCCCACACCCCAGGCTGTGGCCCAGACCAATGAAGCCAGCATCTCTGGGTGTGGGGGGGGGCAGGCACCTGTGTTTTTTAAAAGCTCCCCAAGTGATTCACATGTGCAGCCCATTGGAGAACCACTGTTCCAGCTCGAGGATTCAAATCAGCAAGACGTCTCACCCAGCTCTGACCTTGAAGGAGACTGGAACGGTTGTTCTTTCTTCATGGTCACTCATCCATATGCACGTTTTTGGCCCAGAGAGAGCGAGCTCAGCTCTGCCCGCCCTAGGGTTGCCCGTGTTTCCAAGGTGCCCTCTGTGGGCGACAGTGGTGCATCCTTCTCTCTCATTTCAGTTTAGCTGACCAGGTGGAGAGTGGAGAAGCAGCAGAATCAGCCAGAACTGTCTGAACCAGGCTTTGCTTACCCCATTAGGGCACTACCCACAAGGACCCACTCTCCACACTTCTGAATTTCCACTCAACTTCTTTTGAATTAAATCTGGAGTGTCAAATACCGAGCAGACCTGATATAGCTTTCCTACGCCGTGTCCACGGCAGACATCACTAATGGATCTGAGCACACGCTGGCATTGAGCCCAAAGGTGGCTCAGAAGACTTCTCTGCGGTACTCCAGGCCGGCGCCCAGGATGGGCCAGAGTTGGTGTGGGAGCGAAAGCCGTCTGCCTTCCCAGCATGCAAAGCACCAGCCCCATCTCACAGGAAGACACTCCTGGGGCGCAAGCATCCGTTATTGTTGATTAAGTCACACTAGTGAGAATTACTGATCTGCTCCTTCCCAGGCTTAACCTAGAGCAGGTGTCCCTGGGGGAGGGAGGGCGGTAGCAGGGAGAGAGGCCTGAAAATGGGACACTGTGCTGGAGGCAGTTCTGGGGGTGCTGAAGTCAGCACGGGACTTTTGGGGAGAGGAGGGTCTCTTCTTCCTCCTCTTGTATCCCTGTGAGAGGGGTTTGGCTGGGAGGGGTCACCGGCAGAAATTTCCAGCTTCAACACTGTGCCTGGGGCTGGGGCTGGGACTGGGGGTGACAACCTGGAGGAGGGTCTTTCCTCTCCTATCAAGCAGCCAGTTCTCAGTCTCAGCCAGGACAGTGAGGGCTCACAGAGAACACCCCAGGACCTTCAGGGACGGGTGGGTGGGGGGGTGGAGCCCCTCAGTACAAGATTCGGGAGCCCTGTGTGGGGAGCAGCATTGGGGCTCCCACAGACACCAACAGGAAATTGCAGCAAGCAGAGGTTCCCTTCTGTCCTGCGTCCGGGGTGCTGGTGGTGGGAGCTCTGTGCGGGGCAGAGGAAGAGCTGGCAGGTCCCTCCACCAGCCCTCATCTCTGTCACTCCCAGGTTGGATTTGAAGAAAGCAAATGAACAAGACAGGAAGAGAAAGAGCTACGGGAGCTGGAGCGTGTTCGCTGGAGCAGCAGGGGCCTGGTCTGCAGGGGAGTGCAATGAACAGGGAAAATGGAGCCCCCGAGCAGGGGGGCAACAGGAGAGCTGACTTCTAGGTGGGAAGAGACAGAAGGAAATAAAGGAGATGAGCAAGAGAAGGGTTCTTCTTAAGGATGGTGCGTTCATTCATTCACTAACATGACACTCCTCACCAAACACCTACTCCCAAACCAGCTGAAATCCTCATGGGAGGGGACAGATTCTGGAGCCAGAGTTATTTTTCCAGTCCTTGGGTATGGAGCCCAGTGTCACCCTGCCCCTCCCCCTCCCGCCCCCACCCCACTGCTCCCAATGACAACTTCTCTGAGAAGAGACTGAGAACAAGGGAGAGGCTGCCATAGACTGAGGATGGGTTTGGTGAGGTGGTCCAGCTAAGAGGCAGGGGGCCTGAGCCGATGACCCAATAAGCCGTAGCTTTCCCGGCAGCCCCATGGGTGTCAGGGGGGCCCCCGGCTCCAGCACAGGCCCCTTGTGTTTCTCAGGACCATCTGCCTGGAGCCAGCACTGAAGGAGGCTTTGCTGACTTTCGGTGACCTTGAGTGCTCGCTCTTCCCACTTGGATGGAGAAGCATCTGCTCTGCTCTGTTCGTCTTTGCCACTCCAGAGCCAGCCTTTAAATGACCTGCTTCATCCCTGGCTGCAAGCGGAGTCTGAGAGGCCGAAGAGCAATGTGTGATGTGTTCCGCTTCCACTTTTCACGGCAGCTCGGAAGGGAGGGATGTGCCCCCGCCCCCCCATCCCTCAACGTCCCAGGGACCATGGACACCCCTCCCCCCACCCCGCTCCCGCCTGCACTTCCCTGGCTGTCAGAGAAGCCCATGCTGCCCTGACGGATTGACTTGTTGGGGAGAGTATTTATTTTAAGAGGCATTTCACCTCGGGTTTCAATGTGCTCGGCTTATTACCCATAAATATCAACTAACAAAGAGGAGCGGCATCTGGGGGTTGGGAAGCGGGTGTTTTGGAGGGAGACCAAGAGCTGACATATTTACGGGGGACACAGCAGGACCGTTCTTGTAAGTGGTCTCTACACTGCAACCCAAAGGCATCCTGAATCCCTACGGTGCACTGGCACCCAGTGGCCCTGCAGGAACTTCACGGGGAGTCGGCTTTAGAGAAGGTCTTGTTGAGTGAGTAGACAAGGGGGAGGGTGCACAGCTCAGGGGCCAGCTCAGATTCCAAGGCAGTCGATGTGACCTGGGCAACTAAACCCCTTCTTTGTCCTCCCAGAATGCCACTCCTGAGTGCTGGCACAGGTTAGAGGAGGTCGCCTGCTCCTCTGTCTCCCCTTCCCTTCCCTGAAAATGGAAATTTTCTCCAAAAGGTTTAGAAATAAGACATAATCTTATCCACACTGGGAGAACAAGGCTGACGCCCTCCTGTCTGCAGGGGCGGGAGTGGGTGGTCTCTGAGACCTTCCAGGAAGGAAAGGCTCCGGCTCCCAAGCCCCAGGGATGCTCTCAGAAAGGCCAGCGATCTAGGCCTTCAAAGGGACTGTGGGACCGGGGGTGTGAGTGTGTAAGTGTGTGTGAGTGTGTGTGTCTCTCTGTGTGGGACAGCATGTGTCAGTGTGTACAGGGGGTGGACCGTGAGCCCTCCTGCTTCAGCATCAGGAATTCCACTGAGCCCCACCCTCAGAGTGCCAAGGCAATCCGCCACCCCAGCCAGCTCCAGATAGACCCTTCCCCAAACTGAAGGCAGCATCGCCTGTCCACGTGTCAGCAAGGCCTTTCTGGAGGAAACGCCACCCTGACCCACGGCCCTTGGGGGACTCACCCTCCGCTTTGCTCCAAGCTCCTCCCCTCCCACCCTCCAAACTCCCTAACCCTAAATGTCTTCCCCAACCCCCTCAGAGTCGAACTCAGACCCTGATACAGGTCTCCATGAATGAACCTCATTCTTCCCAGACCCTGGGGACAGGCATGTGACCCAGGCCTGACCAATCAAAGGACCCTATCCCCTGAGCAAAAGTGATTGGTTCAAGGCACGGCCAATCGAAGTCCTTCTTTGGCATTGATCCATGGATCCTGAGCAGAGGGATCTTTTCTCTCTTAGGGTTCGGTGGTGAGAAGTTGTGCATGTGAGGTGTTGGTGACCGTCTTCCCCACGTGTGAGAGAGACTGTCTGCAGCCGAGACAGACAAAGGTGGGTGGGGAGAGGACACAGACGGGCCCAGGCGCAGGCGTAGATTAGACACAGACAGAGAGAACACACAGGTCCCCAAGTCCTGGCTTCTACAGCTTTTCCTTTCATTCCGAGAGCTCTCCCGGAGTCCTCTGAGCTCTGACAGCCAATAAATACCCCTTTTTGCTAAACCCAGTTGAGCTCAGTTCTGTTACTTGCAAACTGAAGAGTTCTGAGTAATGTATTAGGTTTCCCGGGCCATGTCCTGGCCCATCTCTGCGGCCCTGTTCTTTCAAGCAGCCCAGGGCTATGTTATTTATGTACTCCCAGCCTCTCCACTCTCCTCCAACCCCCTCCCCCGAAATATTAAAGTCAAATGTCCCTTTCCTTATCCCCTCCCCCACTCTGCTTGGGCTTTGCCTTTTTCCCTGCTACAGCAATAAAGTCACATATTTAGAGAAGTTCCTAGAAGCCTGGGCATGACAAAGGTTGAGAATCTCTGGGTGAAGACATAACTCAGGTTACGTTGGTCACTCTGACATCTACGGTCAAGGGGGCAGGACTGACAGAGACAGAAGGACGGTGGCATCTAGACTCTGCTTTTCCTCATCGAAAAATCCCTTCATCCACCGCCCCCACCTTTTTCACTCCTCACAATTATGACTAGCTGCACGAATCTTAGTCGGAGGTATCGGCCAGTCTACTATGTCTATTGTTTCTTCAAGACGGAAATATCTGGGATTTTCCTCCTCTTCATGCAAGTAATTCACAGTCATGACAATATAGTAAAATGAAACCAAGAGACATAAAGTGAACAATTCTCCGACTTCAGTGATTCCCCCGGGCGGTAATTACTCAGTCACCAGGCAGCCCTTCTCGCTCTGCCGTGAGTTTTCTTTCTCAGACGTCTTCTCCCAGGAACTCTGCTCACTGTGCCCTTTCTGGCCACTCAGCCGCTCCTGTATGCGAGGCCTCTTTTGTCCCCAGACCACGTGCTACAGTTGGAGAATCTTTGCAAGGAAAGGGCAGGTCATCTAACCTTCCATCCAGTGTAACCGTCTCGGCCACAGCAGCTGACACGTGGTGAACCGCTGCTGGTGCACGCACACTGCCCAGCCGGAGGCTCGCTGCCTTCCGGGGCAGCCCTTCCACGGCTCCAGGGCAGCTCTAATGGGCTGCAGTTCTTCCCTTTGTTTCGCTGAAACCTGGCCCCGGGATGCCCTTGGTGGAAGGCCTGCCCTTTGGAGCACTGGCAAAGTCAATCTGTTCCTCTTCCACCTGACAGCTTTTCACACTGCTGAAGACGGTTAGCATGTCCCTGGTGGATGCGCTCTTTCTCTAGTAAAATGCGCTGATTTCTGTAAACCACATCAGAGGAAGAGCAGCTTTCGAACCCTCACTGACCTGGTTTTCTCCTGTTCATGCCCTCCGATGTCCCTCTTAAAGTCAGCTACCCAGCCCGAGTGGAATTCTCCAAAGGGGCTTGATCCAGTAACCAGCCAAGAAGACACAGTGATCCCACGCTGCAAACCTGGCCCTGCGTGTGCATCAGAGTCACCAGCAGTGACTCTGATACAGATGCACGCGCCTATCCCCAGAGCAGGAAGGGTGAGGTCAGGTCCAGGAGTCTGCACTTTTAGGAAGTGCTCCACAGCCAATTCTGTGGACAAGCCATTTTTCTGTGGGAAAATAGAGACGTGTAGGTAAGATGCAGTGAGCATGGCGCTGTGAAGCCAGCGTGTTAGTCAGGACTCATTGGTTTGCAAGGATAGAAACCCCGCATAGCCAGCTTCAGCAGATTAGGGCTATATCATTCCAGGGGCTGTAAGGGATCCTGGGATAGCAGTGGGAACCTGGCCTTGGGGAGCGGGATGGAGGACTCCAAGCTCTTGCTCCTTCTGCCACTCTTCTTTTGCTTGGCTTCGTTCTGGAGAAGGGTCCTGTTCTCTGCTGGGTTTTCTCAACCCAGTCCATGGGTCACCAGGCTAAAACCCCAGGTGGGTGTGGCTGCTGCAGCTCAGCACAGTTTTCCTAAAGCTGGACGGCATGAAGGGTGTGGTGTAGTCAGAAATCAGGAACCACACCAGTCATTTTAGCAGAGAGAGTTTAACAGACAGACTCACTTAAAGGAGCGCTGGAGAACGGCAAAGGGTCTGTGACACCCAGGCATGACAGAGATAGTGATTAATGCAAGAGCATCCCTCTTGCGGGGGGGGGGACAAGGCAAGAGGGTGGGGTTATTAGGATTTCAGAGTTTGGAGGTGAGATCCCGAGGAGCTGGGACACAGGGCTCTGTGGGGAGGGAGCCACTGCTGGCTGTGATTGCTGGCACCAGAGGCTGGTGCTGGTGATAGAGAGAAAACTTCAAACTGCAACTAACAACCCTTGAAGGAACCAGCTCCATGTCCTGGGTGAAGAACCAGTTTCTCTAGTGCCCCCTGCTGGCAGCAGCTAACTGGGCACACGGGCAAAGCAGAAAAGTGGTTCACGGCTTCCCAGCCTCGGGTCTCACAGCCCAGCATGACCAGGAGGGTTTGGAGCTGAGTGACAACAGCTTAAGAACCAGCCCAAGCAATTTTTAATTTGCAACTTTATTATGTTTTTTTTTTTAGTTTTTAAAAAGACTTTATGTATTTATTTATTTATTTTTAGAGAGAGGGGAAAGAAAGGAGAGGTAAAGAAACATTAATGTGTTTACTCTTGCACACCCCCTACTGGGGACCTGGCCTGCCACCCAGGCATGTGCCCTGACTGGGAATTGAACCGGCAACACTTTGGTTTACAAGCCAGCTCTCAATCCACTGAGCCACACCAGCCAGGGCTAGTTTGCATCTTTAGATGTGGTCATTTGGCTGTGGTAGGGGGACATCTCTGGAGTCAGTACTTGTCCATAGCCGCCCAGTCTTAGAGCTGACGCCTTGGCACCACACCTGGACCTGGGTTTCTGGGTCCTGAGAGCCTCGAGAAGACAAGCTCCAGACCAAACGCATGTGGTCTGTACTGCAGACTTGGCAGGAGGAAATGTGCGTCATGGGCACTGGTGTTGGGCTACAGAAGTGAGATCGCGGGTGTGGGTCTCCCACCGAGAGGGCCTTCCTGGGCCCTCCCAGGAGGCAGCCATTGCCTTTTGGCATTTTAGCTCAGACTGAGGATGCAGGACAGCAACACTTGTGCTTAGTGGCCTGTGAGCTTGAGCAAGCAAATCACCTTCTCCAAGTCTTGATTTCTTCCTCTGTACAACTCCTTGAGGGTTGTCGTGTGGATTAGGGATAATGCACATGAAACACAGTGCCTGGCACACAGTAGACACTCGGTAAGAGGCTGGTATTGTGATTGTTCATAAGAACAGGGATGGTAGAAGCTTGCCTTTGTCCTGGAGGCCTGTGGGAGGTCTCAGTTTATGAGGGTGGAGGGGCCCCATGGAGCTGAAGCCTAGGCAGAGAGAGGGCATATTGGTGCCTGAAGCTCCAGGGCCCTCCCCAGTCATAGGCCCTGCCCAGGGAGGCCTTAGAGGTCCCACCGAGCCCACAGGGGCAAGGCTGTTCCACCCTGATGGGACACTTGGAGGCCCAGGGGCAAAAGGGACCGCCCTGCCCCACGGCAGCCTTGCAGCCTGAGGTGGCTCAGAGGGGCATGCAAACGCCTGAACCGCAGGCGTCGCTCCCAGACTCCGCTGCAGTGGAAGTTTGGATCAGAGCGAGTGGGTGTAAAGAATGTCAAGCAAGATTCAATTACAATTTTTATTTTGGAAAAACCTTCATCAAAACATGTATATCTAATTAAGACAATTAGAGCACAGGAACAAAAAACTGATTAAAAATCAGACACTCCATAAATTACAAGTGTTTTCCTCCAGCTGGGGAACATCTCCACTGCGTAGCTGCAAGGCCAATCAACGGAGCCAGGGCTCTGGGAGCCAGAGCAGGAGGTGGTGGCTCCCAGGACAGGGCGGGAGGGGGTGGGTCCGGAGAGCAGGCTGTGGAGGTCCCAGCCTGTCACCCTGGGGCATTGTAGGCAGCTGGGTCTGCTCGGGAGCAGGAAGAGCTGGCAATGCTGTGGACGAGCAGGGCTCTGCTGAGCTACGGATGTGCCTGTACAGGGGTGTGTGTATGTGTGTCGGTACTTCACTGGACCTGAGCAGATCATGTATCTGCACAGGTATATGTCAGCATGGGAACATCTGTGCAAACATCTGTATCACGGCAAGAGGATGCAACTGCCTGAGCATAAACAACATGCACAGCAGCATCTGGAGTCTGTGCCAGAGGCGGGCGTTGTGCAAGGGGAGAGTGGGCAGGAGCATGTCCTCCGTGCCTGGGTACCACAGACAAGCCGATGGTGTGCAGGGCAGGGGGTGAGCCCAGCCTGTCCCCGGGCAGGCAGTGCTGCCCTTTTAAGATGTCACAAGATGAGGCCACCCCATAAGGATCCCCACCCCCCGGAACCTGTGAAGATGCCACCTTCTATGGCCTAAGAGAACTTGCAGAAGTGATTAAGTGAAGGACCTTGAGATGGAGGGTTTATCCTCGGTTACTTGGGTGGGCCCAATGTAATCACAAGGGTCCTTAAAAGTGGAAGAGATGTGTCCTCAGAAGAGTTGTCAGAGAGATGTCACATCGCTGGCTTTGCTGGTGGAGGAGAGGGACCATGTAGAAACTGGAAAGGCAAAGACAAGGGTTCTCCCCGAGAGCCTCAGCAGGAACATGGCCCCGCTGACGTCTTGGTTGTAGCCCAGTGAGACCCGTGTTGCACTTCTAACCTGTGAAACTGTGAGATGATCCATTTGTGTGGATTTAAGCCATTAAATTTGTAATAATGTGTTACAGCAGCAACAGAAAGCTAGTACAGTAGCTAACGCTATCTTGCTATGTTATAGGTGGAGAAATTAGAGCTCAGGTGTATCAGGTAATTTACCCAAGCTCATCCAGCCAATAAGTGGCAGAGCCACAACCTGATGCAGTCTGACCCGGGAACCTAAGTTGGACTCTTCCGCCTGGCCTGCTTTGCGGGACGTTGTCCTGAACGGCCCGTGTGAGAGCCACCCCCAGATACAACACCCACGGTGTGAACCTTTTCTCTCCCCAGAAGGATGCTTTCTCCCAGGCCTGCTCTCCTGGGTTTCTCCAGGCCCCAGGGATAGAGGGTACTGGGTGGTGGGAAAGGTGCTTGATGGGAGCCACGCCCACATGATCACAGGTGGGGCCCTCAGAGGGTTTTGCCCACGTAGTCTGTAGGGAGACTGGAAGGGGACTCTCCCTGGTTGGGAGTCCCTGGTCCTTCTCGTTCTTGTCCCCATCAGGACTATATTCCTTAAAACATACATATCCCAGCACCATAGAATATTGGAGCCAGTGGAGGCCTGGGGTGGGGGGGAGCGGGGAGGCTTGTTAATGAAGAAATAAGAGTGAACACGACCCACCCAAAGTCTCATACTAAATGAGCAACAGGTTGAAGTCTGATCCCCGGGCTCTTGGCCTTCTAGCCTGAACATTCTTTGGGAAAAAATGATGATCTGATTTTTCAGCTTGGCATGTAAGCCAAGTACACCTATTTTGTTTTCAGTTATTTGTTAGGATACTCAGAACACTCAGGATCTCCTTCTCCTGGCTTCCCTCCATCTGATTTGTCCAAGAATCCCAGGGACTTACATTGTACTAAGGACTGTGTTATCCAGTCCATTACTGCCATTACTCTGCACTACCACGTGGTGTCGCTGTTGGAGACGGGTCTCGCGCAGCTCCAAGAAACGCACTTGCTAACAACCGCAGGTCCTTCAGGGTCTCATTCCCAGCCCTGGCTGCAGGCGCACCAAGGCTACAGCTTCCTTTAGTTCAGACCCCTGTTCTCAGCCAGGAATTTCCAGTATGCAAACAATGTGCTAGGATGACGATCTGGGCGAGCTTTCAACAGCGGCTTACAGGACCTTCTAGAAAAATCTCTCCTGTGCGTAGGACACGGCTTTGAGCTGGGACTCAGGCCTGGACCCCCTTTCACAGGGTAGTGTCACAAATCAAAGTTGCTTACCGCCGTTCTCCTACGCTAAGCTCGGGGTAGGCCTCGCTGCTCCGCCCTGCTCTGCCCAGAGGGATCTCTTCACCTTCACATCTCAGGAGCAGGAGCTGGAGCCTGTTTCCTTGTCCCCAGTCCTGGGCTTGCATGCTCACTCGCTGGTTCATTCGCTTCAGTAGGACTGTTTATTCGTTGTTGCAAAAACACAGAAACCCAACTGGAATTAGAGAATGCTTGACCCATGCATCTGGAAAGTGCAAGAGCTGGAGTTGGGCTTCCAGAGGCTCGAGCCATGTGGTCAGGACTCTCCCCCTGCCTCTCCCCTCCCCAGACCTCGGCTGGGCTCGTTCTCCGGCAGTGTCCCCCACAGCAGTGTCCCCCACAGCGGTGTCCCCCACAGCGGTGTCCCCCACAGAGGTGTCCCCCACAGCGGTGTCCCCCATAGCAGTGTCCCCCACAGCGGTGTCCCCCACAGCGGTGTCCCCCACAGCAGTGTCCCCCACAGCAGCGGCAAGAGGGCCGCAGCCCCTCCGGCTCTCACCCTCCGGTGCCGGCAACACCAGTGCAAAGTATCTTTTCTCCCTTTTTAGAAATCTGTGCCTTACAGATCCAAACTCAATAAAGATGACTTTTAAAAGGATGGTTTCAATGGCCTGTCGTAAAATCTCACACCCTATACGCAAAAGAAGTACAACAGAAGCTAAGTGATTTCAGCAATTCCTGTGCCTATTCGCCTGCTCCCCCCAAATTATATGTAATTCATGGGAGTAGCTTTTAATTTGCAAAGTGGAATTTCCAGCTTCCCTACATCACACTGAGAAATATTTGAATATTAAATTATGATTGTATGTCTTCCTTTTATATATTTACATATGTATTTCTGGGCTTTCCCCCTTCATGTTTATAGACTCTAACCTTTTAAAGAATGTACTTTATTTTTTACAGCAGTTTTAGGTTCACAGCAAAATGGAGTGGAAAATACAGAGCTCCCATTTACCCTGCTTCCCCTCCCCCAGCCTCTGCGTCCCCATATATCCTGCGCCAGAGCTGCACATTTGTTACAATCGATGAACTTGTACCAAAGTATCATTTTTCAAATAGAATCAATATATTTGTCCCAAGCAAGACTGTGATTGGCTGGCTTGAATCACGTGATCATCTTGAACCAAACACTCTGACCAGTGAATGCAGTATCATGACAATTTAATCACACAATCACACATGCGATGTCACATAATCACACCTGTAACCAGGAAGAGGGACCACTAGGCCCCCATGTTTGCAGTCCCCCAGAATCACACACGTAGTATGTGATGAGTTCCTCAAAAGAGCACCAAGATGGGTACCATGTTAGGCAGACAAAAGTAATTTTCTAAATGTCTACCTGTGCCAGGCACTGTGCCAAGGGGCTGCTTGGAGCATCTGCTCCAGGTGAATTTTGCACCCCAGGGCCTCAGGAGTGTCACGATTTACCCTCTTTACCTGCACGGGCGGAGGTGTTCCTGCTGCACACGTTGCTTTCCAGAGGCTCAGTCTTGAACGAGGTTTGATCTTGAAGCCCGAGGCCTCCCCCACTCGCCACGGAGACTGGGGTATCCTCAGTGAGCATGTCACTTGCTCGGCTCCAGTGGGTGTTCTGCTGCACCTTGGCCTGAGAACCTTCTCAGGCACCTCAATTCCAGGACACCCTGGTGTGTGAATATGCGTGTGTTGCAGAGGTGGCGGGTGTCAGCGGGAGGGTTTGGGACCCTCAGTCTTAACAGACAACAGGTGAGAGAACGGCCTTCCCGATGGCCGCCATGTCTCCTGGGCCTCTTTCCTCTGGCGTCTGCAGCTGCCTGATTATCATTCTGGGCCCAGACAGAGGCAGCTGTGGTGGGGGGGAAGCTGACAGGCAGTGACAGGTAACACCGGCTGCTGGGGCTGGAAGACAACCGGATTCCAGAGGGGAGGGAGGAAAAGGACAGGAGGGGAGAGAGCCCACTGGGCAGGGGACAGTGCCACACTCCTGCCGCCCTTCTTCCATCAAACCCAGCTTTCTGTCTCCGTCACCTCTGGTGCCCTGGACCATCCCATGATGCCTTTCCTGGATCTTTCTCTCTAGCCCTTTCCTGCCAACCCCTCCGTGAGGCCTGAGGGAAGGAGGGGCATGATGTCTGGGGTGAAAGCCCTTGTGTGTGTCATTTGCTTATTTGCTCTCCAATCCACTTTTCACGTGTCCCCTGCTCCACTGGACATCACGGGGGTGATCACGGCGGCTGCTCCTGGCTAGTTTTAGCCAATGTTTATGTCTCCCCCAAAATTCATATGCTGAAACCTAACCCCCAGTGCGATCGTATCAGTAGGGGATTAAGTTATGAGGGTGGAGCCCCCACGATGGGATCAGTGTCCTTATAAAAGAGCCCAGAGAGCTCCCTCACCTTTCCCCACGTGAGGGCAGAGCGAAGATGCCATCCATGGACCAGAAAGGAGAACTCCGCCAGACATGGGATCTGCCAGGGCCTTGATCTTGCATTTCCAGGCCCCGGAACTGTGAGAAATAAATGTTTGCTGTTTATAACCCATCCCCCGAAGCCAATCTCAGGTATTTTTGTTCTTCTTCTCCTCTCCTGCATCGCCGTGTTTCTTTGTCGCTCCTGCTTCCAGGAGGGACCCGGCTTCTGCTCTTGTTCCTCCTGCCTGGGGTGGTAGCAGCTTCGTGCGGTTCCTGACCTGAGCTGCCAGTTCCTGAGCTGCCTCACCATCCCCCTCACTCAGTCCCTGGGTAAATCCTTCCCTTTTATTTCTTATTTTTATTTATATTAAAAGTTCTTTCTTGTTTTTAAAAGTTTTAGGTATTGATTTGAGAGAGAGAAACATTGGGGATTGAACCCACAACCTTGGTGTATCTGGATGATGCTCTAACCCACTGAGCTGCCCGCCCAGGGCAGACCTTCGGAGTGGTGTTTGTTTCCTGTTTGCAGCCTGATGCTGCAGCATCGACTGGGCCTCAGGCAACTTGGACTCAAACTTCTCTTCTGCCACCAACAACCTGTATGCACTTGGGCGGGTCAGTGAAATTTATGTTTCCTCCCTGTAAAAGGGACAAGGGGGGCCCCTCTGCTGAGCCTTGGACCCTCTGCCCCAGGGGCTCAGGGCTTTTTTAGGTGCCCTCTGGGGCTCATCTGTGATGCTGTAACACCGTCTCTCTGCTGGCAGGACCGAGAGACCCTGCTTGCTTGCTCACTCACTTGCAGGGCTTGGGCCCAGGTCCTAAAGCCTGCTTCCCGGTGTCTGTAGGGCTCAAGTCAGGGCTGCGGTGGTCAGAACCAGGGACAATTTCCAGAAGGACCTCTCCTCCACAAGGTCGGGGAAAGTGAGATCTTGGTGGAGACCCCGTGAGCCCCCTCCCCAGGAGGCTGCCATCTCCTGTTGTTTGGGCTCAGACAGCTGTCACTGTGGGGCAGGGTTGAAGCATCAGGAGTGGGGAGCCGGGAGGGAGGGGAGGAGGGAAGGAAGGAGGAAGGGGAGGAGGAAGAGATCAGAGCTGAGCTGAGACCTTATTTTGGGTTTGAAATGCCCAGGCTGTTAATTTGAGAATAATCAATGCTAATTTGCACATATCTGGTTGCCATAGCAGGTTATCTATTTCCCGTCAAAATGCCCAAAAGCTCACACAGATCTTCCCCACTGCTGCCCGCCCAGCCTCCTCCTGCCTGCCCAAAGCTGCTTGCTTGGGCGTTCAGCCCAGGGAGACAGTGGGCCGGCCTGCCTGCCCTCCAGTCCAGCCCCAGCTGCCTGGCGGGCTGGAGGAAACCCCAGGACGCAGGAGAGGAGGTGCAGAGGGCCCTGGGCTGGCCCCTCAGAGCCGGGAGGAGGAGAATTAAGCAGAAGTGCAAATTACCCAAACCCGTGATTAACATTTCTTCCAAATCTCCATGAATATTAAAGCGCAACCTGCCGGTCCCCACACAATGAATTCTGCATGAATCTTAAGATAAATCGTTTGGATAACTTAGTGGCAGCTGCACCCCCCTGCTGCCAGCAGCCTCCCAGAATCGTTCAAGGCAGGTAAGAGGGAGAAGGAGGGGAGGGTGGGGAGGGTAGGGAGGGCAGGAGAGAGTGGAGGAGGTGCCAGTCATTGGGCCCCTCTGCTCTGGCACCAGAGCCAAGCAGGCTGAGGGTGAGGCATGGAGTTCACAAGGCCTGGGCTCCAGCCAGCAGTGGGGTGCTGGAGGGACAAGTGGTGGGGCCACCACGGAACTTTTTGAGGACCCCGTTCTTGTGTTCCCAGGGGGACCTGCTCTTTCCTGTCCCCCGTCCTAAGAAGGAAACCAGCCCAATGAGCCCTCAGTTCATTCCCCATCCCCCCCTCCACAGGGCACTGGTTCTCAACCGAGGTGACTTTACCTCCCCCAGGGGGCATTTGGCAAAGTGTGGAGATACTTTTGGTGATTGTGATGGGGAAGAAGGTACTACTGGCATCTACTGTGGCTGGAAGCCACAGATGCTGCTGAAGATCCTGCAAACACAGCCCCTCCCAACCCCCACCAACAAAGAATGACCTGACCCCAAACAGCCACAGTGCTGAGGCTGAGCAGTCTGCTCCATTTGTCTCTGCTTCCCACAGAGCCATTGGTCTTTCTTCCCACCTACCCATGGCCTAGAAATGAGTTCCCAGGGTCCTGGGTAGGGGTCAGGGCTTTGAGTTTCAGAGCATGGCAATGTCATGAGGATGGCTATCACTGTGCCAGGCAGGGTTCCAGGGGCAAACAGATGGCACCAGCCTAAAACTCTAGCAAAGGCTGTGTAATCGAGAGGTCATTCAGAGATTTGTGAGCAGGGTTACGGGAACCAGCGTGGGCTGGTGTAGGACCCAGGGATCAGCGAGAGTGGGAAGGCTTTCCTACCTGGAGATACAAATGGCGGAAAAGGAACGTTATTACTGGAGCGCACAGGGCCTGCAGCCACGGAGAAGGGGCCCAGTTGTAGAATAACAGCAGGCAGGAAGGGTGGGGGGAATACCCAACCCCTCTCTCTTCCTGCCCACGGTCTTTGTCAGTGCCTTCGATTGGCCAAACCCAGCTAGTAGGCAGAGGACAAGAGGGCCCAGCTGGGAGCCTGCAGAGGTCACGGTTGTGGGGTATAGAGCAGAAGGGAGAAGAGCAGGAGTGGAAGTGGGGGAAGGTGAAGCTGGGGAGAGTCATCATCATCACCACCAAAGGAAGCTGCCCAGGGACACCCTGGAAAGTGATCCCAGGAGCTCAACCCACAGAACAGTGGGTAAAGAAACCCCACGGACTGCTCATCAGAAGCATGAGTAGGTCAGTACCAAATGCCTTTTCGAAAATTCTTGACCCTTTTCCAGTGGCAGAGCTAGGGTTAACATGTTGGGATTCACCGTGGGGGGACCTCGGAGAGCTCCAGAGAGTCAGCGGAGCACTGGGATTCAACTTACAAAAACGCAGTTCAAGCACAAGTTCGCAGGAGGACCTCCGTCGTCACATAAAGGGATTCCGCTGAAAATAGACCACCGAAGGAAGTGAAAGCCAGCCTGGCGTGTCGTCAGGTGGGATCCATTCTCTGGGGAGGACGGGGGAGTCCAGGACTTGCTGAGATTGGATGTGGGGAGGAGGGAAAGAGGACTTGGGGGTGACCTCAGGCTTTGGGGCTAACAACTGAATGGACAGTGGCCGTGCCTCCAGATCTGAAATGATGGGACAGGGGGCTCGGAACCAGGTTCTGTCTGACTCCAAAGCCCCTGCTGGGGGCAGACGGCTACCTCTTGAGCCTGTGGGGCAGGGTCCACAGGCTGTGGCCAGCCCGCCTCCCCATTCCAAAGGTGCAGGTAGGATGGCGGCACTGTAATTGGGATGGGGCACCTGAGGAAGGGGGTTGGGCCAGAGAGTGTGACTGCGCCCTCCTCCAGAGGTAAGTAGATCAGAGGGGTGGACTCTTGTTTCCTGTTTTAAGCAACAGCCAAACAAGAAATAGACAAACAGAAGTGCTTTCCAGCTCAGTAGGGTGACGAGTGGGAGGGGGAGCGAATTAAAATCCCATTATAAGAACACTGCGAGGCTGCTGGCAGCTTTGTGGATGATCATTTGTAGCCATGTGCACACACCGGAACCTTCCTCGCTGTGACTCAGGCCACGCGGGGGGCCACGGAAAGCGTTCTGGAGTCAAGTCAACCTGACCCCGCCACATGGTGCCTCCAAGCCTGCGACCTTGGGCAAGTTGCTTAACCTCTCTTAGTCTCCTGGAAGCTCTCATTCGCCCTCCAGGTCACTCTCCACCTTCTGCAGCCGCTCTGTGCCGGTGCAGAGAGGAGCCTCCGAGGACCGGCCCCTGTAGCCCCTGGCTTGCCAGGGTGTGGTGCTAACCTAGCTCAGTGGCTGGGCCAGAGCAGTTAGGGCTTTTGGTCCCTGGCTTGCTCCCTGCAGAGGAGTGGTTTGGCAGTGGCCATCAGTGGCCTTTCCCTATGGTCACCTCCGTCTCCAAGTTTTCCCTGTGTCCCCTCAGCCCTCCGGGTGCAAGGGCTCTCTTCCTTGCTAGGTCTGGTGCGTCTCCCCATTCCTGGGGTCCCCTCAGCCTTGTTTCACCTTTGTCCATGCTTCTCTCGTTCTGCTCTTTTCCATTGCTGCTTTAGACTGTGCCAGCGACTTCCTGCCAGGACCCTGACTGCCTGTCTGCCCGCCAGGCAGACCTGGGTTTGTGGGATGCGACACCTTATGAGAAGGTGTTGAATGGAAGGCAGGCCCGCATGGAGCATTAAACATGGGATCCTTACTCTTAGAATCCAGCTGGGAGGAAGTCCAGATCTCATGGAGAGGTCACTTACAGGTGTCCTAGCACACAGCTCCAACTAAGGTCTCGGACGTGACGGTGGCACCAGCCACCATATGACTAGAACCACATAAAAGAACCCGCATGAGAACTGACTGGCTAACCCCTCAAACCACGAGAGAGAACAATAATAAATGATATTGTTGTTCATATCATTCGGCTTGCGGTGGTTTGACACACACCTGTGGATAACCTGAACAAAATAAAGGTGCTGTGATTATAAAGGTGACACACAGATGACAGAGATCGATGGATATACAGGTAGATGGGTAGAAAATAGGCTAATGGATGGGCCAGTGGATCATGAATGGATCAGTGGATGGATGGATGAAAGTACAGACAGACAGACATCAAAAGAGCACTTCTTATATGCCAGATAGTAGACCAGGTAGTTTATGGACATTGTCTTCTTTTAATTTTCACAACAATCTTATGAAGTTGCAGATGCAGGACGTTTGATTCAGAGGGTTTCCTGATGGTGATGGTGGTGGTGATGGTGGTGGTGATGGGGGTGGTGGTGGGGGTGGAGGGACATAGTGGGTTGAATGTGGCTCTAGAGAGATATGTCCATGTTCTTACTCCCAGAACCTATGACCGTGACCTTATTTGAAAACAGGAGTCTTGCACATGTAATTAAGGATCGAAATGAGATCCTCCTGATCTAGGGCAGGGCCTAGATTCAACAATGGATGTCCTTACAGCACAAAGACAGAGGGAAAAATGAAGCTCATCTGTATACAAAGGAGAAGGCCACGCAAATATGGGGGCAGAGGTTGGGGTGATGCACCCCCAAGTCAAGGAGCTGCCAGAAGCTGGAAGAGGCAAGGAAGGATCCTCTTCTAGAACCTTCATATGGGGTGTGGCCTTGCCAACACCTTGATTGCAGACTTGTCTCCACAACTGTGGGGGGATCGGTTTATTGTTCGAAGCCGCTGAGTGTGCTCTAACTTGTGACTGCAGCCCCAGAAAACGAATTCAGATGCTGGCAGCTCCAGGGTGCAGGGCTTCCTTCCAGGTTAATGAAAGTGCTCTGAAATTGACTGTGGCGATGGCTACACAACCGTGTGTACACACCAAAAGCCACTGAGTTGTACACTTAACACGGGTGCATCATTTGGTATGAGAATTAAACCTCAATAACACTGTTAAAAAAGAAAGTAGTTAGGGCATTTGTCCCTCTTCCAGCAAGGAAGGGGCCGAGGAAGGACCAGATGATGGAGCGCATTGCTCCCCAGCTTTGGGCTGTTCCACATCAGTGAGCCACGCCCCCAGGACAACACTTGTCTCCCCTGACCATGGCCCCTGGGCCCCGTGTGCCCTGGGTCGTCACAGCACCATTGGGAGGCAACGCGTCAGGCTTGGAGCTGGAGCCAGGCTACTTTCCCTGTTCGGCCTCCTTGCTCATGCATGGTGTCATCCGCTCCTGCTCACTCAGTTGACTTTCCCTCCGCCCAGCCCTCAGTCCTCACCCTGCGCTCTTTCCCCCAGCACCACTTTGTTCTGCGTGCTGGCTTCAACCCCCTTCCCCCTTCCACCATCCCCTCCAGATCGTAAACCTCCAGGGGCGGAATCCGTTTCCAATCCCTGGGATGTCAGGGGAATTGAAAGCATAGCAAATATTTCCGAGATCCAAATTACACAGACCCCGGAAGGCAAAGCTTCTAGTGTAATCCAGGTTATGAATTGTAAATCAGACACCATGCAAAATACTTGCAAAAATTCAATAAAGCTTTTGCTCCCAGCACAGCAGAGCCGGGCCTAAGGAGGCAGGAGGAGGCAGCTGGGGAGAGACGGGGGTGCAGGCTGGTGCTGGTTCTGGCTTGGCCAAGGCTCTCCCGGCCCTGGAGCTACCCATTTTCCCATTGTAGGAGTCAAGAGGACTCCATGGCCTTTGGGTGACACGCCCTTTAAATTTAATCCAACCTTGCAAAGCAGAATGCTGCTTACCCACCTGCCCAACCTCGGGAGGCTGCGAAAGCGAAGGGGGCTTCTAGACCACGTTAGCATAGGCTGTCCAGCTGCCTGTATGGGCAAGTCGTTACCCACATCCTTTTGTATGTCCATGGTGGTGACAGTCACCGACATATATGTAGTGCGTGTGTGTGGGGGCAGTGCTGTGTCTCATATGAAGTTTGTTTTCATCTCTGTGTTAGTGAGAAAGACATCAGAGAACTCCCCGTGGACCTGCTGATGGAGCCGCCCCTTAGAATGGGGAGGGAACGCGTTGTCCACAGACTCAACTGTGAGTTTTATTTGTAAAGGAAGCTGAAGAGCAAATGGCCCCACTCTGTGGCTTTCTTGTTTCAAGGATTGACCATTCCAAGAGAAAGGACTAGGGGAGAAACAGAGGACAGGTGCTCCCTTCGGACCGGGCCACCAGGGCTGGGGCACACAGAGGCAGAGCAGCGGTTCTATCAGGTCTGAACTGGGGCGGGGGTGGGGGGTAAAACGTTAATAGTCCCACTCACTCAAGAATTGAAGAGAAACAAGAGGTTGGTGGAGACTGGGTTTCCCTGCTCACACCTGGCTTCACAGGTGTCCCTTCACATCTGCACAGACGACCCATGTGGGCAACCATGGATTCATTTCCCATGTACCTGCCAGGTACTGTGCTGGCTGCCAGGAATATACGGATGACATGAGGTCCTTCCTTGAGCAGGTCTGATGGTGACAGGTTGAGTCCTTCATCCCTGTCTCCCAGATGCTTAGAAGACCCAAGTCCCGGGCACACACAGGACTGGCCTCTGGGACAGAGCAGGTGCTGCCTTTGGTCACAGCAGGACTATGGGGCTGGTGTAAAGAAGACTTAACCTGCCTCTGTTGGGAGGGGGGCTGCCAACCTCAGGCTTGAGGGGCCCCCGATGTTCCCAGCTTATTAATAGTCATGTTGAGGAGGGTGTGGAAAACTTCCTCTTCAGGAGCTCAGGGCTCTGCTACGCAATTAAAATGCGGTGCTGCATACGGCTCTAAAGAGGACACATTAAAATCAGGGGCAGCTCTAGCTCCGGGCTGCATCCTGGTGGACAGCGGCCTGGCCAGGAAGAGCTCCGGGAGGCCTACTTCCCGTAGAAAGATCTCTCCCTCCTTCCTCCCACCCCCGGTCCACACTTGCAGAACAAGAAGAGAGTAGAGCATAATGATATGAACCTGAGCCCATTCTAAAACTCCAGACATAGGTAACTCAGCTGTTTACTGCCCATGGGCCTCTGGCGAGTGTGGCCCCTGGTGATCCCACCCCCGGTATTCACACCCTTGTGTAATCCCCTCCTCCACCCCTGAGTGTGGCTCAGCTGAGCCACTCACTGCTAACAATTGGAGTGCAGCGAAAGTGAGGGGATGTCCCTTCCGCGATCAGGCCTCATAAAATCGCAATCTGTCTTGCTAGCAGATCCTACTGGCTTCGTGGGTGTGTGTTTTAATGGAGCAAACAGGCATGTTGGAGAGGCTCACAGGGCAAGGAAGTGAGAGTGGCCTCCTACCAATAGCCAGCTGGGAGCTGAGACCGCAATGCAACAGCCCTCAAGGAGCTCAGGCCCGCCAACAACCACATGAGCTTGGTCTTAGCTTCT
Organism: Micronycteris hirsuta; assembly: GCA_004026765.1. Taxonomy (NCBI): domain Eukaryota; kingdom Metazoa; phylum Chordata; class Mammalia; order Chiroptera; family Phyllostomidae; genus Micronycteris; species Micronycteris hirsuta. Next base: position 69,867 of record PVJI01006193.1, read on the forward strand.
TCCCTGATCACACCCTCAGATCAGACCCCAGACCCTGGCGACACCTTGGCTGCAGCCCTAAGACAGGACCAGCTGAGCCATGCTGGGACTCCTGCTAATAACTGTATTGTCAGCCACTAGGATTTGGGATGATTTGTTTCCCAGCAATAGATAAGTAATATAGCAGATTATTTAACTTTGCAGTTTTTCATTTCTCATCTGTAAGACTACTCTAATCCCACTGCATTTCAGGCTGGCAGAGAGAGGACTAACTGATTAGATGCATGTAAAGCGTGTTGTGCAGTGTCGGGCACCCAGGAAGCAGGGAAGAGCAGCTTCATTATATTTATATCACTGTAAGTAGTTAAGGGCTGTTCCGAACCACCGTGTTTAGAGCCCTGGCTGGCTTGCCCTTAATGCACACACATTTATGCAGTTGGCTCACTCCCGTCTGGCCCTGGCCCTACTGCCTTTGGGAGAATACCAATGAGCTCAGATATAGTGCCTCAGCCACAACATCTGCTTAGATTTTTTTTTCAAATTATAGGAGAAAGTTTATTGAGAAAGTTTATTTAGAAAGTCATAGAGGTAGAAGAAGTGAGCCGTAGAAGAGATGGGCTCAGGAAACAAATTACAGAAAAAGAAGGGCCCTTGGAGCTTAGGAAAGAGCAGGAGAGAGAGAGAGAGAGAGAGAGAGTGAGCATGTGTGTGCAAGGGCGGGGAGGGAGTAGGGGGTTGTTGGGGAAAGGGAGGAGAGAGAGTGTTCCCTGGGAAAAGAAGGGGGTGAGGATTTTACACAAGCAATGAAGGCTAGAATGAGCCATAAAAAGGCATTTTTTTAAAAGGCAAAATTCTCAAAGGTTAAAAGAAACCTTGTAAAGTGAACAATTCAGTGGCATTTAGTACAGTCACAATGTCGTGCAGGTATTACCTCTATCTCGCTCCAGAGCATTTTTCATCCCCCAAAAGGAAACCCCGTACCCATTAGCAGCCAGCCGGCACTCCTCCCCCCACCCCCACCCAGCCCCTAATCTGCTTTCTCTCTCTGTCCTGGACATTCCCTATCACTGGGCTCACGCAATGCGTGGACCTTCCGTGTCTGGGTTCTGTCACTTAGCGCGCTGTGTTTGCGGTTCACCCATGCTGTAGCAGGTGTCAGCGCTTCATTCTTATTTATGGCTGAATAATATTCCACCATGTGGATGTAACACATTTGGTTTAGGGAAGAGGTCTTGAAGAGAGGGAAACTGAGGCCTAGAGGATGGGTTGGCCCAGTTTAGATGAACCATTCATGGCAGAGTCAGGGGCAGGACCAGGAGGAGGCATGCTGCTGGTGGGCAATGATATGGCCCGCAAGGGGGTCTTCCTTCAAACACCGTTGGGTCACACTTACCCTCTGCAGTTTGGCAGGGCCAGTGGCTTGTGGGAACAAGTGAAATCAGACACTTCCAGGGCTGGCCCCTAAAATCTCTCCAACAATGCCCTGCACTCTGTTCCTTAGCTTATTGTCCAGCTGGACATGGATGGTCCAGTGAAGGGACCTGGGGTCAGTGGGCCATGAGTTGGAGGTAGCCTGGGCCCAGGTGACACAGGGAGTAGCCCCTTTATCTCAGGAGGGGTAAGCAATAAACCTTTGCTATGTTAAGTTGCTAATTTAGTTTTCAAAATCAGCTCAGTGGTTTTTCAAGCCAGGGTGATTTTGCACCCCCTCAGGACATGTAGCAAAGTCAGGAGATAGTTTCCATGTCTTGACTGGGAGATGTTACTGCCACCTAGTGGATGGAGGTCAGGGATGCTGCTAAACACTACAATGCATGGGACAACCCCACAACACAGAAACCCCAAATGTCCATAGAGCCATGCTGAGGAGGAACACTCCCATGGCTGGTGAATCCATCTTCTAGTTCTGAATCCCGTGCTGCTGTGCGGTCTGCTCATCTGACCTGAGTTCTCACTGAAAGGTCACCTGCTGACCACCAGATACCTGTCCCTGCCGGATCCCTGATCTGGCCTCTCTCCCTGTCTCCTCTCCTATCACTGAACTTGTCATTAAGGTCCATCTCACTTTAGCACCTCCCCACCCCCCGGAGCTGCTCTCTGCTGCCCCCATCCAGCACTGCCCTCCCGGACTTTGTAGAGAGTGGGCATATGGGGGCCAGGTTCCGGCTCCTTCTGACAGACATCACTGCTTCCTGCAATCTTTTCTAGTCTTTTGAACCTTACTTACTGGATGTCTCCAAGCTGTTCCTTCCTTCCATTGGGGCATCTCCAGCTCACGGCTCCTTTGTCTTCTCCTGAGCCCCAAAGCGACAGTGTCTGCTTTATTCCGTCCCATCCGCTCCCAGCAGGAAGCTGCCCAAGAAATGTGTCAGTGGAGCTTCAGCTTCTGTGCTACACTGACAACAGCTGATCCCATTTTTCTTAATTAGTATATTTAATTATTAATAACATTTTACTTAAGTAGAATTAATTACCTCATCATCAGCTCTGGCCAACTATGTCTTCTCATCATGGCTTGCTCGATAATCTTCTACTGAGCCCTTATCATCCCATCTCCGTCTGAGGGAATGGGGCTCTTGGAAAAGGCTCCTGGGAATAAAGCCCCCACTTCATGCACCTGCTGAGGATGCCTGCCAAGGGATCAAGTCAAGCCAGGAATTGCAGGTGGGTGTGGCTGAGCCCCAGATGGGGAGACAAGGGCAGCTGCCCAGACTGATTAGCATCTTTATTTTTCTGGGCTGAATCTAACCCCTGGAAAGATCCTTTATGCATGTGGCAGAGCGTCTGCCGGGGTGGTGGAGAGGAGGAAGACAGTGGAGTCCACTCCACTTTTCTCAGCTATCTACTTCTAGGGCCGAGAGGCAAAGGCACTGGCCCCAGCCCAGCCAGTGTATCTGGTTTTTTTCAGGAATTCTTACTTTCGGATTTAGGCCCATCACATCCCCGGAAATGTCTTGGGGACCAAAAAAAAACAAAAACAAAAACAAAACAGTAGCTACTCGGGTACCATACCGACTTGCACTTGCTCCTAAGTGTACAGTTGAAGGAGGCTCTGAGAGCTATTGGAGCCAGCCAGTCAGGTAAACTGAGCCCATGTTCCCAAATATTCCACAGAACCTGAGTCCCCGGAGATGCCTGGGGACCAAACAAGGCATGGGGACAGGTTCCGAGCCACCAAAGAAGTTTGAGAAGTATCGCATTCTACATCTGCCACTTAGAGCCATGTGATAAAGAGGTCAAGCCTGTGGATGTGGCATTCTCATCTTGTCTCATCACCCGAGAGTTCTTGACGGTGGACAGGTGACTTACTCGCTCTGTGTCTTGATTTGTTCAGCTTTAAAACAGGGGTAACATGGTATCAATGTGAAGCTGCAGTGAGTTAATACATATAGTTCTGGGTACACTGGACTACAGTCAATGTTGGACTATTATTATTTATTATTATTATTTCAAGATAATAAAGGATCTGAGGAGCTCTGATTCTAAATAATTTAATTTTGAGGAACCTAGAGGTCCCCACATTTATTTGACTACACAACCTTTTCAGACTCGCAGAATTCCTGTCCCATGTGGCACAGTTAAGAGACACTGGTCTAAATCTTCTGGGACCGTGTTTCCCTGGGAGGCGTCTGGAGAGACCGTTTAGACGCTGTGCAAGCGCAACCCCGGGCTTGGCCACTGGACTCCCCCTTCTCGGACAGTCCTTCAGCAGTTGGGTCATAACGGGCTAAGATGCCCACATGAGTTTTATGAATTTCTCAGCATCTCCAGCTCTTACTTTGTGCTGGCGTCAACTCGACAAACCACCACCCACAGTCAGGAATCAAGTCTTCACTTGTGTAGTCTGATCATTCCAACTGTGTTCGTCTCCAAAACTCTATCTACTTCTCCACGTCAATATGAGGGTTCACTCAGAGTTCTGGGTCATCTCCCTGATTCTATGGGGCTGCGTGGGTGCAACACCCATGGCACTGACTAAGCAGGGCGCAAGGCAAGAGGACTCCACCATGTCCAGTCCTGGCCGGATCAGTACCACCATCAGCAGCAAAGGGCAGGGTGGAGTGGACGGGGCCCTGAATTTGGAGTCGGTAAATCAAGGTTCAAACCTTAGCTTGCTGGTGGATAGTATGATCTGGGATGACTTGCTTAACCTTCCTGGTCCCATCCAGAAAATGGGTATACCCATGTCCTCCAGGCCCCTCGCATGCTTTTACTGGAGAGCAGAGCAGGTGCAGTCTGGGAAAGTGCCTTGTCTTGGGGCAAATGCCATGATGTGAATGCCTCCCTTCCCTTCCCCAGCCCTGCCGTCACCCCTCGGGGATGGGCATGGTGAGCAGGACCCAAGCCTGAGCAGTCAGAACATCAGGAATGAGCATTATCATGTGCTGTGACAATATTTGATAAATTCGTACGTGCCTAGGGGAGCAGACTAAGTAGGTGAATAAAGTGAGAATATTCTCTGTGACAATCAATATTTCTTCAATTGAACCATCTCTGCAGACCTGACATTTTGATTTTCCTTTTTTGGACACATTAGCTGGATTTATGCTTCCATACAGTGGAAGCTGCTGGGAGAAGAGAAGGCAGGCCAGGTATGGCGGTGCTGCAGAGGTGCCTGGGTGGGCTGATGGGAGCAGGTCCATTTGCATAAGACCCCAGCTAAGTGGGAGTCAATGCCCCAGGACTCTGCTCACCTGGCCCTGCAGCTCAGGGCTGGAAGGCCCCACCTGCCTGTCCTTCTTTCAGCTCAAGCCTAAGGGCTGGAAGAGGAGCTGGCAGGAGCTCGGAGGCCCTCCCACCCTGCATCCCTGGCCCAGGCTCCCCGGACAGCACAGCTCAGCTCTGGACAAGAGGCGAGGCCAGGTGACTTCTCAAGGGCCCTCCCAGAAACAGGCTCTAATCACCGCCTGGGTTCAATTGCTGACTCTGCCATTCGCTAATAAATGGTGGCAAATGCATAACCTCGGGCAAAAGTTTATAACATCTTTTGTCTCAGTTTATCCATTTGCAAAATGGAGCTGATAATAAAACTAACTTGTATTGAGTACTTTTAGGTGCCAGGCATTCTTTTCAGAGCTTTACATAGATTGATGTACTTAATCCTCACAATAACCCAGCGGGGTAGGTATAATGATTATCCCATTTGCAGGTGAGGAAACTGAAAGAGGCAGCTGTGCATTTTAGGCAGGTGAGGGTTTGAAAATTATCTCTGTCACTTAATAGCTGTATGTCACAATTCTATATAGAACAAAAGTACAACTTGAAGGAGCTTAAGAAAAAAAAAAGGAAAAGGGTGGAGAAGTATTGGCTTGGTAGTTGAAAAGGATAATAAAGTGTTACTCAAGGAATCTAAGACAAGAAGAGCTCTAGAACCTTCCAGACTCTTCTAGAACCTCCCCCCCCCATGGTTTCAGCAACTTAAGGGTTGAAACAGGCCCTCAGCTCCATCTGCCATCTTTCTCTCCGCTATCCATCATTATCTACCTCTGCTTTATAAGGCCAGATAGCAAACTGCTTTAAGCAATGACTCTGGAAAAGGACTGTCTGGTTTTGTCACTAGCAATGCGACTTTGGGCAAGTTCCTTATCTTCCCTGAGCCTCTCTTTCTCATTTGTAAAATGGAACAACAATAGAATTTCCAGTAGGTTTATTGTGCGAATTAAAGGAATTAGTACATACAAACCCTGTGAAGTAGTGCATGACACATGGCAAGTGCTCAGTACCATTGTCTCTTTCGGACATCTTCCCTCTGCATGGCTGGCAGCCCTGGCCTGACCATATCAGCTGAGATCACTTTTTTCTCCCCGAGGCCACGCACCGATCCCAGGAAGGATTCTGATTGCCTGCTCTTTATGTTAACTGCTTCTACCACCAGGCAGAGTGAGGCAGGATTGTCTAGACCTGGTTCAAGTGCTTGTTCCTGTGAGGAAATTTGGAACGAGCAGAAAAGAACACGGTGCCGCCAGTGAGAAACCACGGCGTCATCAGTGGGGAACCACGATGTCACCAGTGGGAAACCAAACTGCTTAGCACATGCACTGCGGGTCCTCTGAGTCTAGCCTTTAGTGCCTTTGAGCTGTTTTCCAGCCCTGTAGGTTGTAGATAACTGATAGCAAGGCAAAATAATTATTATCTATAGACATGCAAATAGACTCCATTCAGGGATTCGGTTGATTTCCCTCCTCCAGCTTCAGACTATTGTAAATTCGCCTCCCTTTTCCTTTCTGCCATCTGAATTGATGCTTTTCAGGCTTCTCCTTTGGATTAGAGGTAACATCTGCCTGGTTCCCTCACTAATATGAAGCCAAATAAAATCATTCACATGGGTTAACGTATCAGAGACATGATCTTGCCTTTTGAGGAAAATTATCCTTTAACACTTCAGACATAGTCAAGCAGACAAAAAAAATGAGTTACTGCAGAGCAGTCTCCTAGTGGTGTGACATTAATCCAGTTATTTTTCTTCAGACCTCAGTTTTCTCATCTATAAAATGGGAGTGATATTATACATGTACCCAAGAAGATGTCATGAGAATTTCTAAGACAGGTATGGAAAGCATCTAGCCTGCCCCTGGGCATTGTTGTGGGGGGGTGCCATGGTGGTTGTTGTTGTCACAGCTGGTCCCAGTCATTTGTCACAGTAGCCACTTGAAGTATGGGGAGGAGGACAACAGGCAGGATGCATTCTCTAAGGCTCCTGTGGCCGGGACCAGACCTTCCTGAGCAGAGTGGCACTTCACCCACTGGTGCTCTAAGAGCCTCGGTGGGTGCAATGCACATCCCGCCCCAGGTGCACTCAACGTGGGAGGAAGCTGCAAACTCGACATTTCAGTGTAGTGAAAGTACATTGACGTGAAGATGACTTGGTTTGCACCGTCAGGACGAAGCGGGGGGATGTTCAGGGAAGCAGTAGAACAGAGGTGAAAACGCAAGGCTGCCCGCCTGTTTGCGGTGTTTTGCCGGCAGACAAACATCTGGCTCTCAGTGCAGCGTCCACCATGTGGCACCTGTCAGCTGGTCCCTGAATCAGCTATCAGCTGCGCAGCCTCTTGGATGCTGAGAATCCTCTCCCTCGGCCTGGAGAAACCTTGGGCGCACTCATGAGAGGGGGTCTGTCCTGCTACAAAGAAGACCACGCTGTGTGTTGGGTGGCAACTCATGAATAAATCTGCTTTCAGACAGCAGCTGAGTGTTACAACAGCCTTCTGCACTTAACACATGGTCCATTCCTCACTCTCGCTGTCCTGGCTTTGACCAGAGGAAGAGCAGTGATGGTTTGGAAAGTATTAACGGGACTTTCTCCCATGTTTGTGAATGTATCTTGCTCTGGCCCACCGACAGGTTTGGTGCAACCACATACACTTGTTTGAAGTAGCCGTATCGCCGGGAAGCTAGCCAGAGGGGAGGAGAGTTATCTTGGTCAGTTGCAGAGGGTTGGGTGAAAGTGGCAAGGTGATATGTAAAGAGTCTGAGGACAGGGAGCAGTAAGGTCCTTCTGCTCCTTGGACAGGTCAGGGGGAGAACTTTGAGTCCTGACCAGTTGAAGAGAACTGGTCACTTAGCTGTGACTCACCACAGTTGCAAATGACAAATAGTGACCAGGTGAACGAACTGCAAATTTATCAGGCAACTAAGACACATGACCGAGGAGGTCAGCAGAGATAGTTGTCCCTGCTGGCCGGAGGACATAGCTAGCCATGCCCCTCCCCACTCACACCCGAGCTCATCACGGTATGAGTCCTGAGGTCTACAGGTACTCAAGTCTTCCAAACAGGCTCTGAGTTACGCAAACCTGAGTTCCTGTCACCCAGCCGGCGGGAGCTGGTGGAGACAGCGTACCTGTTATAGACAGAAAAAGCAGCAGCGTGATCCATCTTGTGGCCGCACCCCGGGACCTGGCAATTCTCTTCTCACTCTGCTCTGGTATTCTTCCTTGCTCACCTGGGCTGGCCAGAAAGGCTGCCTCTTCCAACGTCCCCAAGGCAACCACTCTGTGTCACGTCAACCTAGGACTCCTGAACCCATGGCCACCCACTAGCAGCTGTTCCTAGAAGTGGGACCTTACTAGCTTGCTGTCCCCCAGCAACGCTGCTGCCTGGGCTGGTCAGGACAACATCTCGGGAGGGTACCAGGCCCCAGTGTGCACTCCTTCTTCTGGAAAGAGACAACACAGTCCCTGCAGCCTCCCAGTTCCGCTTTTAGGGGATTCAGTGTCAGCTTGATAGGGGCCGCCTGGGACACAGCAGTTCTATTGGGCCTTGGAAATGAAATAGGATTTTGACCAATTTTGGTGAGGGAGAATTCATCGGGCCTTTATTTTGTTCTCAAAAGTGACCGCCAAGCCTTGCTTGGGGGCCCGCCCTCTCCTAGTCCCCTTTCCCATTGTTTATAACCTGAGTTTTAGACATCTCTCTATATCTATATGCACCCACCCACCAACCTCCTCACCCACCTACCTCCCCATTCACCCATCCATCCACCCATCTATCCATTCATTCACCCATTCAGCATCCATCCACCCACCTACCCAACCTATCTACCCATCTCCCTTAGCCATTTTCTCCTTTCCAGGTATTGGCTAGGCTTTCCCAAGAGAATTTCAGCAAAAAGTAAGGGAATTAGAAAAATGAAGTGTAAACTTTTCTCTTCAAACTGCAAACAATACGTAGTATGGCCAAGCTTCCAAAATTCTACCCTCATGCTTGATACCCTGACAGCTGAGGCTCTCACTTGCAGTGTGGCATAGTGTTTGAGGAAATTGACTTGAGAGCCAGACCCCCTGGGCTCAAATCTCAGCTCTGTGCTGACCCCATGGCCCTGGGCATGTTCTTTAATGTCTCACTGCCCCATTGCCTCTTTCATAAAGTGGGAATAATAAGAGAAAGTATCTTATAGAACAGTCATGAGAATGAAATCAGTTAATATGTACACAGAACTTAAGGAAAGCTTGGGGCACAGTAAGTGATATGATATATGAGAGTCAGTTCTTATCAATAGTGCCGGGCACATAGGATCTGTCAGAAGGACCTCCAAGGAAAGAGCTCCCAATTTTGGTTTTTGGGCAAGTCCTCCTTTGATTCAAGGCTGCTGTACACAGCTATGCATGTTGCATACTACAGGTGGCACTTTAGGTAGATGGTCATGGCAAACTGTGTTTGCAGAGAGACCGATGGGTCACCTGCAAGGCCCTGGATGAAGGTCACTATTTCAGGAACACAGATGCATGGAAGGTTCTTTGAATGGGAGTTGGGGAGGCCAGGAGGGAAGGAGAGCAGAGGGTGCTAAGAGCCTGAGGGACCCAAGGGTGGAGGGACTGAAGAGGCTCCTGGAGTCACAGACCCTGAAGGCCGGGCTGGCTTCATGGATGAGTGACCCGTGCTGTGAACCAGGCCTGGTGCTTGGAAGGGGCCCCTCCTTTTCATTTTGCACTGGGCCACCAAGTTATGTGGCTGACAGTATCTGTAAGGCATGGATTGCAAAGGAGAAGAGAGACTCCAGAGACATGATCAAGTTTGAGGTGAACCTAGGGGACTGTGAGGATGATGGGGCCATGGACAGAAGGGGGTCACCAGAAGAGCTGCCTCTGGGTAGGAGAAGCTACTGAACTTGGATGTGGCCCCATTGTGTTAGCTTTCTTCAAATTCACAGTGACTCAGTGATTTCTGCCTCCCCCCTCCCCCACTCCCTACCAGGTGGAGGCCTATGTGACACACACACTTTGGGGAGGGGCTTATATCAGCCACGCCACACGCATCACTTCACTGCTCTCAGGGCCTCTTTCTCCGGCCACTGCTGCAGCAACCAGACCTGTACAGCCCTCAGTTGGCTTTATCAGCACCTGGCCCCTGGCCCATCCAGGGCACCCTGTATCCTGCACCAGGCTTTTGGATGGCATGATGTGAGATGTCCCAGGAGCCTGCTCTGGAATCACACACATACAGCCTGGAAGCAGCAGGAGCTAATACTCAGGGGAGCTACCCTTGACCCACGGGGATCAGGAACCAATGGGCAAATGCTTTCCCCTTGTGTTTCCTGGGCCAAACAGGCTCCTTAGTCCTGGTGCCTGTTGTTGTGGTCAACTCCACACCGAGTACATCCTTGAGTTGGCTTTCCTGCCGTCTCGGTCTCACGCTGCTGTTCCTGGGGGCATCCATGCCAATAAACTTGTGATAGGCAGACTCTAGATAGCGCCCAATGACCCATGACTTCCATTATTCACTATGGAATCGCCTCCACTTGAGTGTGGGCCCCACTACTTGCCTCTAACCAATAGAAAATGACAAGAGGGATGGGAGGTCACATCATGATTAGTTCACAAGAGATGGTAACTTCTGTCTTATTAGCTGACTCTTTCTATGGTCTTCTCAACTTGTATACTGTGATGAATCAAGCTACCATGTTGAAAGGCCCGTATAGCTAGTAAATAAGACACTCCCTTCAACAAACCACAAGGAACTGAATCCTGTCAACAAGCTTGTAAGCTTGGACTTGGATTCCTCCCCAGCTGAGCCTTCAGATGAGACCTCAGCCCAAGCTGATACTTTGCGACTCTAAGCCATACTGAGCCATACTGGGACTTTTGACCCACAAAAACTGTAAGATAATAACTGTGTGTTGTTTTAAGCCATTAAGTATATTTAATTTGTTATATAACAATAGATAACTAATATGTTGCATGCACCAAAGCCTTGCCATAGGCACTGAGAACCTAGGCTAAGATGGGCTCTGCACTGGCTTATCTTCTGCATCCTTTTTCTCTCCCCCACAGGGTGGACTTCTTGCCCAGGCTTCCTGAATGCTCAGCCAGCTGAGGATAACTTTCTTTGCTTTTCACTCCATTCAGGGGTGGGAGGTACTTGAATCCCTTAGGCAACAGGGTTCCTCCCCAGGACCATGCCCAGTTGCTGCTTGCATCCTCTTCCCCATGCTTGGCACATCTTTCCCAGTTTCTGGGAGGTCAGGGCACACTTTGCTGGTGGGTGAAGCTATCAATATACCCAGATGTCCCCTCTTGAGAACTGAGGTAAACAATGACATGTGTGGACTTTGGGCTTTCCAAGCTCATGAAGCAAGTGTTGGAGAAACCTGGGCAATACCACCCCAGCCTCCTGAAGACCACCTCCTCCTTCTCTCTCACCCTAAAAACAATACACCAGCAAGCCTAGATAGGGCAGCGTGTCATCATGGAATGAGGCACATTCTGCATGTAACATCCCATCCAGTGCCAACCTCGCAGAGTCGCCATCTTCACTCCAGTTTAACTGATGAGAAAGACAGCATGTTCAATGACTTGCTTGTGGTCTCTTAGCTAGAAAGTCTCAGGGCAGCATCCAACTCAAACGTGCCCCACTCCAAAGTCTGCATGGTCTTCACACTCTACCTGGCAGGCTTCTCACCTTGGTCTCATCTCTCAGGCACACAGGAGCCAACCCAAGGTGAGGAGGTACCTTTTGGGAGAGTCTGGATGTGTGTTTCCCAAAGTGTGGTCCATGGACCAACCGAGGCACCATGAGCATCACCGGGGGGCTTGTTAGCAATCACAGACCCCGGGCCTCACCTCAGCCCCACTGTCATAGTCTGTTCTGGTTGCCATAGCAAAAGACCATAGATTAGGGGCCTTAAATAACAGTGCTGGAGTCTGGAAACCCAGCATCAGGCACCAGCATAGTCGGGTTCTGGTGAAGACCCTCTTCCTGGCTTGCAGCTGGCTGCCTTCTTGCTGTGTCCTCACGTGGTGGAGAAAAAGAGAACGGGTCCCTACCTTTTCTTATCAGGACACTAATCCATTGTGAGGGCTCATTTTCATGACCTCACTTAACCCCAGTGACCTCCCGAAAAGCCCCACCTCCCAATACCATTACCTTGGGGGTTAGGGCTCCAACAAATTAATTTGGAGGGTTTTACAAATATTCAGTCCCTAACACCCACTGAGTCAGTAGGTGACTCTAAAGTGCCCTAGAGTTTGAGGGTCCATGGAGATTCTGTGTGGAGAGGTGTAGCCATTAGATCTTTCAAGATATTGTCACCCCTGTCCTCGTTCTGTTCCTAAGGAAAGTTCTTCAGACAAGGAGAGAATGCTAACATGTTTGCAGAGTTGTTGACTCTGAACTGCTGGGCACCCCAGATGCTGCTTCAGCATTTCCCAGAATAGCAAGCCTTGAAATCAGTGTCCCAACTAAGTAGAAAGCTGCCTGTGGCTAGTTGCTGCTGGAAGAGAGACTGTCCGTGATAGCCTTGTGTATTGTAAGCCTCTGCAGAGAGGACGAGAATTGGCTTGAATCAAAAAGACTGAGCTGCAGCAAGAGAGACTGAAGTTATACATCTTGAAGAACTCCTAGGCTGTTAGGAGTCCTCATTTTTTTCAGTGTCAAGGAGAGGTAGCCAGAAGGCAATCAGCCCTGGAAGTGGGGGTCATCCAAATGGCTAGTTTTAATCTTCTGTAGCAGCTGGACTCCGTTTTCAGGCAACTAACCTCACAGACATCCATGGCCTGTTGTAGCTGAGACACAAGCAGATTCATCATCAAATATCACTTTGTTCTCTGTCTTAGCAAGAGGCAGGAAGAAAAATAAAACAAACTAGTAGGGGAAAGAGATTTTATGTTTTTCTAATAGAACGAGGTAGGAAGTGGGAAAAAACAATTTCACCCCAGCCCTTCCGAGCTGCTGTCACAGCCGTCTCCCGTCAAAGCAACAAGAACTGCAAAGCCAAGTTCGATAAAGATGAAGAACAGCGTGTCTGGGTTTCTCCAGAATGAGCCGGTTGTCCCCAGTGAGGCCTGGACGAAAGAGAGAGACAAAGGGCTTTTGGAGCTGGGCCACCTTTTTGAGATGGAGGACGCTTCTGGCTCTGCAAATGGAAAGGCAGCAGCGGCAGCAGATGAAGGCTGCCCGTGGGGCAGGGCTTCGGAGGCCACAGAGCAGCCAGGGTTGTGACAGGTGTCAATCAGCACTGACAGCCTCCAGGTCCGCTGCCAAGGCTTTGCTTCCTCTTGGAGCCTCGACTGCCCTCGGCCTTGGAGTGGCAGTTGGGAGGGAGAGATTTTGGGGTTCAAGAGACAGGAAGGCAAGAGGGAGGAAGCCCGCTTTTGGGAGGTATTTGGCTCCTGGCCCAGTTCTGCCCTGAGCAGCAGCTCGTTCACCCTGACTGGTCACAGCCCCTCTGCCAGCCTCGGTTTCCTTCTCTGTATCAGGCGAGGGGTGGGGTGGCTAGACCGCAGTTCTCCGTCCTGGCAGGGTCGGGCCTGGGGATTGCCGTTTTTTAAATGCTTCCCAGGAGATTCTGAACCGCTGAGCTGAGAACCACAGGCCCAAGCTGGACCTTGGCTGGACAAGCTCTAAAGACTCTCTCTGAAACGAGAAAACAGAAGTCCACTGGGTGGCACCCTGGCCTGCTCCCAGGTCTCTCCACCAGGAACCGCCGAGGACACTGAATCCTTGTCACTGGGGGCATGCTGGGGCCTCTGGAAATCTATGGGGGCAGGGATACCATAGTGGGATTAAGCAGCAGCCACAGGGATGCAGGGGAGTTAATGGCAGGCTCCAGCTCAGGGGTCTGTGAAGTCAGCCTTGAGCCTTATTGTCTAGCTTTCCAGTGGTGTGATTTCTCTGGGGCTGCTTTCTCACCTCTGAGATACAGACAGTCATCATACCTGCCTCACAGGTGAAGGACAAGTGAAGTAAGACATGGAACTCAGAGCCACGCCTGGTTCATGGACATGAAGTTCAGTGACCTGTACCAGGGTGAGCTTGGCAGCCTGACAACCAACTGAAGTCCAGACACAGGGCAGGTGTCCACACACACCAGTGAATGCATGGATGGATGGAAAAAAGAAAGCAGAGAGGGAGGATGGGGGGGAGGGAGAGGGATGGGGAGGGGGCGGCGTGGAGAGAGACACAGAGAGAGGTAGGTGCGCAGCGGGAGAGAAAGAGAACTTACTACTTCTAGGACCTGACCAGTGACAGAATGTGCCCAGCATTCTTTCAGGCAGCCTCTCCAGGGGTGAAACCCCCACATAATGAGCCTGGACACAGGTCCCGATGGGGGAATAGAGAGACAGGGAGCTCACTTGTGACATCTCCTCCCAACCAAGTCTGCCTGCGCTTAGCGAAATTCAGCATGAAAGCTGTCTGTGCCCCAAGCACCGGTGTTGGAGCTGGGCTACGTTTAAAATAAAACTAGACAACGACAACCCTTTTTACTTATTATTTCCTTCTTTTGCCGTCACATCAAAGCCATTTTATCGGTATATGTTCAAGAAATGTTTTTTAATCTCCCAAATTATAGCTTCCCTATATATGCTTGTCATTGTAAATTACACCATGATTCCCTGAGACTTTCTTTTTTTTTTTTTTGGTGGTGTCAATGACAATATTTTCCCCGGGGACCTCCGCTGGGGCCCGTCTGCACATTTACTCCTCCGTCTGCACATTTACTCCTCCGTGGTTAAGTCGCACTCCTGCCTGTTTCTTCCCACATCTGGTTTGCTGTAACCCACAGGAGCCGCAGCCCACGGCCCTGTCACACTGGGGACGGCTCTGACGTTCCCGCCAGGGCTGTGGGGAAGGAAGGCAGGGCTGCTCTAAGCAAACCCAAATTCTCAGGCTTCCCCAGGAGGAGCGCGACTCCCACGGCCCCTCACCCTCCCGTGGCCGGGGCTCCCGTAGCCAGGGCGGAGCTGGGTTGGCAGCACTAATTGCCTGGCACGCCGGCAGCTCTGGTCACGTCACTCAGCCTTCCAACTAATGACTCATCCTTGCACGGCCATTTGTTTGTGCTGGTTTCAGACAGACTAATGCTTTTAATGGCACATAATCATTTTTCAGAAGTCATTTGTTGCCACTAATCATCTCGGTAATACGCCGCGATGGAACACATAATGACATTCGTAACAGGACAAACGGCGGTGCGATTCCTGCCTTTCCACCTCTGATCTATATTTTATCATGTGCCCAGAGGCTAATGACTGAGTGTCGCTAATAAACAACCGTCCTAAGGATTTGTTCACCCCTGGGGGGTTTGGAAGGGCAGGGGGTCACCCTTTAAAAAGGATTCCTGAGATGACTGTGGGCCAGCAGGACAGATCAGAGGAAGCAGCCGGCAGACGCAGCTTCTAGGAAGCCTGGCCCTCCTCCCACGAGCAAAGGCCTGGCTCAGACTTGTTTTCCCAGGTGGCACGTGAGCATCCAGCGAGAAGACCAGGTGAGGAGGGGAGGGCCCTCGAGGTAGCAAACAAAACACACGTTATTGAGAATTCCTGACCTGGAGGTTGCAAGCTGGATCGCTAGGGCCAGAGAGTTCCATGGAGAGATTGGTCTTTGCTGAGAGGGATGAAGACGGGCTCTGAGGAGACGGGGCAGGGAGGGCACAGCACCTTCCCTGCTGGCTTGCTCACCCGCCAGGTGGGCGGACTCTTTGGAGACCCTGTGGCTGCAGCAAGCTCAGGAGAGACTTTCGAGTGCATGGTATAAGCCCTCTCCTTGCAGCAGGGATACTGGATGTGAGCGATCCTTCCATTAAAATGGCTGTGGGGGCTCCCAGAGGACGTGGGGCTCAGTCAGCTGCTGCCTGGGACTTCTATCCTGAGATGCTTTCATTCACTTACAAAATGCATAAAATCAAGGGACCTGTCCCAGCCCCCTAGCCTGAGGGGCCTCAGTATTGGGCACAGTCAGATCCTTCACGGACCCGACTCTCCTTATGTCAAGTCCTTTGAGTAATGATGTCAACAAGATCATGTTTTATCCCAATGCCCGCCAGAGAGTAACTGCTTAATAAAATGCAGCAATTACAATAAATAATAACGACAGGGGACGGGCTGGCTATCACTTCAGGAAGCCAGGGGACAGGGCGGAGAGCGGGGGTCATGAGAGCTGCTTCGCCACGGCAGACATCCCGGCTCTGGGCAAACGGCCGTTTTCGTCCTCGGGGTCTCACCCCTGCGAGGAGGGGCTGTCCAGGTGGGAGGGCTAAGTTATCTTCCAGCATTCCGTCTCTCCCACGTCTGTCTCCTTCCCTTGGGTCTCCAGGGAGGACATTCTGCCTGCACCCAGCTAGCATGCTCCCAGACCTAGGGTGCAGGCCCAGGGGAGCGGCGAGGGTCTCCAGGGTTAGTGGGCAGCGGCCAGGGGACAGTGCAGGAGGGTGGCTCAGAGCAGGCTTGTCGGTGCCAGAGGGACACTTAGCAAGTGTGCAACCCTGGGCAATTAAGGGCTCTGAGCCTCCTCTGCTCATTTATAAGAGGACATTAATGACATCTCCCTTGCCAAGGATCACTGTAAGATTAAATAAAACAATGTGTGTGCAATGTTGAGCACCAACAAGGCCCTCGTGCGACAGTAATTATTACAGTTGCTGCGGTGGACAGCGCGGGTGTTCCCTGTGGACGCAGGAACAGAGAGCTCTGGGGTGAGGGGACGACTGGAAATGGGACACGGGCAGGCAAGTCAGAGGAGGAGCAGGAAGGGAGGGACAGGCGGGCAGTCTCCGCAGGGGTCTCTGGTAGTAGGTCTTCTTCTCCGGTGCTGCGTCCGTGGGCTGTGTGCAATCCCCTGTTGATTTTTACATTGAGAAGATGCACAGAGATTCACTCGAAAGCCATCTGTTAGCAAGTGGGGAAGCCTCGGGCATCCTTGCTGATGTTCAATAATTTAGCATAAGCTGCAAGATGAGGGCTGACCGGAGTTCTGACGTCCATTTTAATGAAGTCCTTCTCCACCATCCTTGCACTCAGGCCTGAGGACCGTGGGCTCCCGTGAACCCTGCACAGCGCCGTCTGCCACGGCCTCTCAGTCCAGGTGGGCAGGCAGCGGACACAGACCCACAGGGTGCGGTCTGAGGAGAGGGGTTGCAAACAGACGCCATGCATGTGCCATGGATCTGCAGCTGGGGTGGCTGTCTGGGGGGCACAGGGGACCCAGGCCAGCCTGCACCACAACTGATTCCCAGGGGCTCTCATAAACCCGGAATGGGAGCAGGCATCGTCCCTTCCGAATGAGAAGCAGCGCATGCTGAGTGGAGGCCTTAAATAATCTTGTGTGATCCTCCCTCCCCCTGCTCTTGAGACACACGTCCATGTTTTATAGACAAGGAAACAGGGTCTCAGGGAACTGAAGGAACTTGTGGGACAGAGTATGAGTCCAACCTGGAGTCTGAGTTTAAAATTCCCGCACTCACCATACAGGCGAGAGACTGGATTTATGGGATCCTATTTCCCCCTCCCTGTGTCCCCCCTTCCATCCCTCTCTCCATCCCTTCCTCCTTGTTTTCATTAAACATTGCTCCAGTGTTTCTTATTAAACCAGACCCTGTGCCGGCGGTGGAGAGAATAAATATTTGGGGCACTTTCCTGAGGAGTGAAGAAGCCCAGTGGGTGTGCTACCTGGGACCCCAGACCCCACCCCAAGTCCAGAGGGACCCCTTCTTTACGGCTCAGGCCAAGAAGTGAGGTGTGAAGGATAGAGTCTGAGCTCAGAGAAAGCTGGGAGACCCCAGAGCCCGTGCCCCTAAGCTGAGCCTTAGGACCATGGGCCACTCCTGCTTCTCCCCTGGGGACTCAGAGGTCCCCACATTGTGGTTTGCACTGTGTTGTCCTGAGGACTTGTCCAGCTGTCTTCACGGCTGTTCAGGGGAGGCTGTAAAGTGGGCATTGTCTCCAGCCTCAGGGCAGTGCTGCCTGGAGCAAGGGTGGGCGGAGGAAACCCCAACAGTGCTGTCTGGACCCCTGCCCCTCCCCCGCCCCTTCCTCTCTTATGGCCTCGGGATAACTCTGTTTACTTGTGGGCAGCGGCCGGCGTGTCTGTCTTGTGAAACCCAAAATCTCCGTGTCTCAAGAGCACACACATGCCAGGAAAACAGATCTCCTGTTGCCTCTTCTTCCCGCTTCTGGTTGTCGGTTCCCCACGGTGTCAGGCTGGCTGAGTTGTTTCTCCCTATACATACCAGGAGGACCATTTCTCCAGGGTCACGCGCCCACAGGGGTTTCAGCCTCAGGTGCCAGAAAGCCTGGGGAACTCACACTGCAAAGCAGACAGGAGGATCCTAGACCTTGAGTCCCTTGGTTCAGGGACTACGTGGCTCTTCATTGCCCCCTGCCCTAAAAGGGCCTCCATGAACTGCTTGTTGAGAAATGAGTGGCAGGTGGGTGGGACAGCCCCTTCTATTGTGCCTGGGCCATCCCCGTCTCTTTCTAGCTCCGTGGTCCTCTGTTCTCCTCTCTAAATGGAGACCATTGTGCCTGCCTCTGAGATATTTCTGAGGATTAAGTCAAATAACATACACTCAAATGTTTGGCTTAGGATAGATAAGTGCCCATAGAACCACCATGGACCCTGCAAATGCCCTGTGGTACATCCACACAGCAGATGCTACTCGGTGCCCAGAACTGAACAAACCATGCACACGCCCGAATACATCTTAAATGCAGTGTACTAAGTGAAAGACACCAGACTCAGAGGCTTCCTAGTGTGCATGACATACTGGAAAAGGCCAACTCCAGGGAGAAAAGACAGACCGATGGTGGCCAGGGGCCGAGAGAGGGAGGAGAGTCAGAGGTTAGAGGGCATGAGGGAACTTTTTGAGTGGAGGGAATGTTCCTGCGTCTTGAAAGGGACGGTGGCTACCTGACCGCATGCATTTGCTAGAACTCCCAGGGCCGCCCGCTTTTAAGAGCAGTCAATTTTACCTTATGGGAATGATACCGTAATTACAAAGGTAATGAAACACAAAATCCCAGGAGAGCCTCTGTGACCTTTGGAAGCTCGTGTGGTCTTCTGCCTCCTGATTACTTTCATCGCTTTCTGCTCAGAAGGCCACGGGAGGCGCTGGTAGTTCTGGCTGCTGGAGAGAAGTCCAGGACTCTGCTTGGCTCGGGTGAATGCTTCTCTCGGGAGATGTAGCCAAAGTGGGAGCTTCCCACCTGGGCGCCTGAGCGTCGGCTAATGGGGTCCCAGTGGTTCATGGCCAGGACATAACGAATGGCGTCAGAATCATCGGGTTAAGAAAATCAGAGCT